>VXAU01001892.1:103860-130069 GCA_013399695.1 Formicarius rufipectus | reverse complement strand
AGTGCCATCTTTGTGGCCCGGGCCTCTCGGGAGCTCCCGGTCAGCCGGAGGGAGGGTTTTTGGGTGCTTTCTGCCCCGGGCGCGATGCCGGCGGTGAGGCAGAGCGATGCTGAGCCGGTGTCCCCGGGAGCGGGTCGTGCTCGGGGGGGACGCCTCGCCGGGCAGACGTGTGGGGAGGAGGCCGGGCGGGGGGCTCCGGGGGGCATGGCAGCGCATCGTGGGCATAGCAGCGCTCCGGCTCCGCTCCTCGGGAGCCCTTCTGTAACGCGGCCCCTTGGCAGAGCGGCATGCGGGGCAGCGCGGCCGCATCGCTCCTCTGGGCCAGCAGCGTGCTTGCCTTGGCTCCCGCGCCCGGCCCCGCGGGACGCGACACCCGCCGAGCCTGGGCCGGCGGCTCCAGCAGGAGGGAAACTTTGTTGGCTCCGGGTGGCAGGGAGGGCAAGCGGTGACCCCCAGCTGGTGGAAGAGATCCTGTGTTCTCCATGCGTGCCCCCGGCGCCTGCAGGGGGGTCTGCCCCAGCCCTGCTTGGGTACAGATGGCGGCGTGCCCAGCACAGCGAGATTCAGAGGCATTTAATAAGCATTGTAAGGAAAACTAATCGGACGCAGGCCTTAAATGTCCAGAGCGTGCCTTCTTTACGTGTTGGCTTGGGCTTCTAGTTATTTGTGTTTGGGTATTGCTCACTGAGACTGTTGGATTTCTTAGTTCATAAAACAGAAAAACATTTCTAGATACCAAAAGAAACTCAGTGCCCCATGAGCATTTTTTCTCTCTTAGGAGAACAATACAGGCTCACTGTAAGCTTGCCCAAACATGGGCTGCCTTTTATTATATACTGGTACGGTGCCGACTGCAATAAGGTCCTCTTTGAAGTGGGTTCATATGCTAAGCACAAGGAAGAACTCGGTGGCACACTGCTGATCGTGATATATTTGTCACAAATACCACTTGCCGACAGGCTGGGATTTCACAAAGAGAGAAAGGTGCAGAATGCTTTGAACAAACCCAGTTCCTCTGGGTCTGTTTGAAGTAGCAGATGCTCATCATCTCAGGTTGACTTCAGTCACTCGTGTGGCTCTTGAAAGTTGTGTTGTTCAAAGTGTCTGGTCCTTTTTTCTTGTTAATGTTGGTGTCTGTATTTTTTTTTTTTTAAAGAAGTTAACAACTTTGTGATTGAGTTGAAAGCCTGTGTGAGAACGATCTAACAGCTGGTGTGAAAACAACTGCCTGTCTGCATTAAAGATGACAAGGCAACTTGCCTTGTTGTAAAAGGCTGCTGCATGGCTTTGGTCCTAAACACCTGTGTGTACCTGTAGCCTGATGAGCTACCACATGAAACCAATCTGTCTACTTTAGGTGTTTACAGTATTAGGTCTTCACTGGGTTTTCTTATCTGAGGCATTTTTTTATCCTCGTTGCCGATAGGGTATCATATTTGATATTGCAAACTTGAGATTGTTCACCTTAAGTTGATTGTTACTTTAATCTAAAGCTGCAGTGGCAGAAAGCTTTAAATTAACAAGTTAGTTGGAGGAGGAGGGACTGGGTTTGTTGTTAAGCACCCCAATTTGTCCCTTTTTTTTTAATATTCATCTTTATTGAAGAAATTGCAAGGCGGAAAGGAAGTAGGATTTAACTTGTGTTCCAGTAGCCTTTTCAGTTGCTGGTTTTTGTTTCAGTGCTGGTTCAAGTACTTGTGAAAATTGCTCACCTGCAGGAAACATGAGGTCACAGTACGTCACGGCACCCACGGTCACTGTCCTTCTGTTCCTGCTGTGGATCCCGTTGTCAACAGGCTGCAACAAGGCTCTCTGTGCTAGCGACGTCAGTAAATGCCTGATACAGGTACCAGTTGTGTTTCCTTTGTTTGCTTTCGACTGTTCAAGAAACAGTTCTGAAGCTGTGTCTTGAAAAGATCCAGTGATACAAATAACTAGTATTTTATGTTAAGTAGTGTCTCTTTAAAGAGGTTAATTTGGTCTCCTGCCTGTATAAAATGCAGATTAACTGCCGTTGTATAGATAGATAATACCAAGGGCAAGTTTCTTTTTTATGGTGGAAACTTTTTCAAGCTGAGCATTATCATTGCTGTGTTATTGTGTAGAAGCTACTACAAGTTACACTGGTAGTTTTCTGTCTCTTCTTTATTAGTAATACTATGAACAAGCAGCAATATGAAACAGACATTTTATTAGAAGAGTTTATTTGGGCAACAGTCATTTTTTTAAAAGAGATCTGCAATACCAGAAGTTCAAATGTGCTTACAATCTTCCCGTATCTGTCTCAGATGTTTCCCTTAATTTGCAATTTGTCCACTTTCTTAAATCTCAAGCAAAGGATCAGGAATTGATGCCTAAGGCTCTTCATAAGATCAGGTTTGTACAGTCAATTAGAAGATGCCTAAAAACTGAGCCAAATACTTATGAGTTGAACTGGCAGGAAATAGGTGTTAAATCCAGATGCTGCTTTTGACTCACTGCATATCTATCTGCAGTGAAAGAAACAGATTAGACCAGGTCACTCTTCTTAGAGCATGAGTTAAGAGGTCCTGTGCAACAGAACAAAAGCACTTTTTCCAGCAAAATGGCAAGCAGTTCTGAGCAGTTCTGGTCACTACCCAGTATTTATTTACTAATGGTATATTGAGCATGCTTGACTCCAGACTGGAGAAAAAGGAGGCTTCATGTGATCAGCTGCAGCTTCTTAAAAGGAAACTCTTTCCTTCTGCCTCTTTGTAGATTAGAGATGCAGTAGCAGCACAAATGTCATATGGCAGTAACATGTGAGCGCTTACTGTAACTGCACGGTCACAGCCTGAAAAGAGACGTAGAAGTGGCCTGAAACATTTCCATGTTTACTTCATTTTATTGACTTCCCTTTGAAATTTATCTGGTTTACAAATAAAAGTACTTCCCAGATTCACAAATCCATCTGTGCAACAAAGACTGACTGTAGGCTGAACTCTCTTCTTTCTGGCTTCTGCACTGCCGTTGCTTTAAAGGTAATAAAAATAATTGCTGCTTCTTCTAGCCCCAGCACAGTCTGTGGAGTTGTTAAATACAGTAAAAGAAAGAGGCTTCTGATTTCTACTTTTTCAAACAGAGCACCAGTGGTTGCTGGCATGTTGGACATTGTGCACTGTGACAAACTGGTGCATTTACAAGTCCCTTCTCTTGCATTGTTTTAAATCACCTCTGAGACTTAAACCTTTAAGAAGTAACACACTAATTGTGGCATTGGATGTATGAGGCACTTAAATAGTAAATGCTATAGATTTGTTGATTCAGGGGAAAGCTGTTGGTCCAGATGCTGAATTTTGGTCCTGGAAGCTGTTGGTCTGCTATTTGTTCTTCTACAAGCAAGGGGAAGAACAGGGAACATGTAGTGTCTCCTTTTCTGGTGCCACTGATGGAGTTCACCATCCATGAAAGCACAGACATCTCCTTCCTGAGTAATCATCATTTATTGAGTCAAGCTTGAGACAGCCAGCATGTAGACTTTATTTTTATGAGCTAGTCTGAATAGAGCACAGCCCAGGTGTTAGTGCTACTGGAGTACCTACTAAGCTGGCAGTGAATGGCTGAGGCTTAGCACTGCACGGGGGTGGCTCACACAACTGTGTTTTCCTTGGATTACATTGGCACCTCTGCAACAACACAGCCCTGTGCTTGCAGAGAGACCACCGAACTGATTTACTTGTGGTAGGTGTTTTCTCTCTTACTTTGTGCAGGTAATGTGGAGTCCCTTTTTAAAGCATTCCCCTAACATAAAAATCATGCTATTCTCTGAGACCCTAAAGTAGCCCAGGTCATGTAAGTTGTGTGTAGTTGTGGGGGAATTACACTGTTCATTTTCATGATCTGGCTGCTGTCTTCCTGCAAACAGGCCTGATTTACCAGTCAGTATTCATTCTTTATAGAAGAACCGATCAGGTCAGACTAGTCTGATTGTGGATATGAAGTATCCTAAAGCTTTGACTTAAAGCAATTGTTGCCTTTCTTCTTGGCTTTTTTGGTTTGTTTGTTTTAAGTCTTGAGAACTATTGTGGCAGACGCGCTGCACTGGTATGTGAAGTGCGTGTTATTTCCTGGATAGGTGTGCAAGTAGAGTATATCCATGGGGGTTTTTTTCCCCTCAAAATTCTTATGGACAAATCTGAACTTAAAAAAAAAAAATACTGTTTTGAGTGAGGTTGCTTGACCATCATATGACATTTTTCCCTCACCAGCTTTTATCACTGTTCAAGTTCAGCAAAATCCATGTCTTGAAATGAAGATAATGTCACACAGAGACAACTGGGGGAACAAACTGATCGTGAATGTTTGTGAACATTCACATGTGACATTTCACAAACTGATTGTGAATGTCATCTGCATCTGTGTGCAGAGTGAGGCTGCCTGTCCTGGAGACATAACGAGACAAGAGACCTTCTCTTTCAAAAAGCATAAGGTTAACATAAATATTTTTGCCAGCATGGCTAGAAGTCAGTACAGTCATTACTGCCACTCCTAAGGAGCTGCTCTGCTTAAGGGTGGTCCCTACATAAATATTTATTTTGTTAGATCCAGAACAGTGCATGAAATCAACAACTCGAATGGATTCAGCTTTCCCTGTACATCTTGATGCTCTCGCTTCACTGGTGCTTCTCTTTTTTCTGCAAGTAAAGAACTACAAGAAAATAGCCTCAGGTGTCTCTCAGCATAAGCTCATCCTTCATAAAGAAACTTCGTGGTTTCCTGTAGTTGTTGAAGGAGTTGTGGATAAGACTGGGGAGTGTACAGAGTGGGCCCACAAAATTAGTTTCCTTGAAGGCTCTGAACGAAGCTCCTTCTCATGTCCCTGGGATTGGGGTGTTTGAGTCAGTAAGTGGATGTTTCCTTGCTTTTCAGGTGGGCCACTGAGCCCTGGTTGCTTGTGATGAGCTTGTTGCAGCATTTACTGTAGCACATCTGTTGATTTGGATGAGTGGGTTGTTTTGTTGTTTCCGTGTGTGGAGGAGATGAAAAGGCCAGTTATGCTCGCTGGGCGGAGTGGAGGCATATGCTGTGTCCTTGCAACATGGAGGAAATCCTTGAAGGCAGAAACCTCTAGGATGAGACGTTCCCACAACTGCTCCTAGCAAATGGGTTTGAGGCGAGTCCCAGGTCGGCTCTTACAGCACAGAGCTACCTGCTGAAATCAGGCTGGGGTGGTATGTTCGTGCTGGGCTGGAAGCTGAGCTTTGCTGTCTCATCTGCAGCAGTTCTTTAAACTTGAAAGGAAACAGACGGTGCTATAATTCAGGCGTGGATTTCCGATCTTTCTAAAGAGAGGTTGTTTTGCAGGGTTTCCTCTCCCGATCCCTACGTACCTGCAGCCACCTCAGCTGCTGTGCTGTCGTTCCAATTAAAATCTCTTTTCTTCACCTCTTGTTAATCGTGTGTACAAACTTGTCAGCCTGAAAGGATTTCCAAGACTTTTTAGCCCCGTGGTATGAAATAAAAACCACTCCTTAACTTCAGGGCTTAGGCATCTAAAAATTACTTTCAGTGTGTGTGCTGTAGCTGTAGTATGTAACACAGTTGGGTTAACAAAACAGTGCTGGCTGGTTTGCTTCCAGGAGATTTTCTGTTATTAAACTGTTCTAGGGGGAAAAAAACAGCGCTTGCAGTCCCCCTTTCAGTTTGCAGAGGTGTTTCCAATGCCTTCAGGTTCTGCTTCTCCCTGCATCAAGAAAATAGTCTGTCATTCCAGGAAAGCTTTGAAAAAATGCATGTTAAATATCTTGTAAAATTCTTTGTTTGCTCTGTGGAGCAGAAGTATATTTATTGTACAAATGTGCCTGCTTCCTACTTAATGCTGTATTTTTAGACTATGAGACTTATTTCTTGCCTAGCAAAATACGTTCTCCAATGCACCTTCAGTAGTTCAACTTGGGAATTTGCCAAGTTGACTTATGAGTAATATTTTCTTCCACTGATGCCTCACCACCCCCAGCTATCAACAAGGAATGTTTCTCATTCTGCCTTGCTTCACCCACGTCTCATGTAAGCATTATTTTAAAAAGATGTATCCTGTACCAACATCCAGTGTGGATGAGTCAGGCAGAAGGATTCAAAAATGGTTAAGGAAACCCATGTATGTGCAAACCCATATATGAAAAAACACAGTTATTGCTCTGAAGAGGCAGAAGACTAATTAATTAGGTTGGTTTTTTTCTTCCTTCCTTCCTCTCACTCCAAGTCTAAAAATATAATTATTTTTAAAAAAGAAAATTCCTTAAAAAGTTACATCGCTCATAAGCCCTTCCTATAAAATTAAGCTTGTTAAAATACTGGTAGGTGTAATGACACTATCCCCAAGACAGTGCTTACACATACTGATACTAAGTGGAATTTTGCATGTTGTATGTTGCAAGTGCAGAATTTAAGGTTACATTTAATTCTCTGAGAATACTCTCCTATAAAACTGAAGCAACTTTAGTGAATATTCGGGCTTTGATTAATATGTTATGTTTCGTAGTTTATGGAGAATTGCCTCCTCTTACGTCCTGGCTTGTTGGTGTTTTTAATATGTATAAAATTGTTTGCCTGGTTTTACTGTTGGAAGAAAAAATAAATAGGATATTTTTAATGCTAATATGTATTAATATTATTCTCTGGCCAAGGTAACAGTACTCATGGTTATTTTTAAAGTTGTCTTCAGGCTTTTAATTCTGAAGGCTGACACAATCTGTTTATTGAACGGTAAGATAAATATTTTAGAAATGCATCATTCATTCACATAAGTCATCCTTTTAAGTTTGTGGTGTTTCCTCTTGTGGAAAAATGTGTATATTTTGTTAATGAGCCTGTTTTTCATATTTCACTTGGAAACAGCATAGTAATAGGTGCCATTCATAAATTTTGAGGATGAAAAAGTAAGAAATCTTGGTAGTTTTCTTCTCTGTGAGTAAAAATTTGATACTTACCAGGGCTAAGTGTTGCAGAAATGCTTGTGGAACAGGAGTTCACTTGATTGGTCAGTGGGGCAAACAGTTCACATTAAACTGTGCAGGCAACAGTATTTCTCAGCATGACATGGCACAAGCAATAGTTGGTGAATTTTGTTTCTTTTCTGGCTTCAAAAAGATTTGTCATCTGGCATGAAGTGAAAGCAAAAATAAGGCATTAGTACATTGTAGCATGTCTGCAGCACATTTTGGGGTTTGTTCAGTTCCAGTCCAGAACTGGGAGCCTTGCAACTTCGTCTGCTGTATTCTGAAGGCCTGTCCCCAGCAACCCTTTCTTCTGGCCTCGCCCTCTGAAATGCACTACTTGGTCTTCTGTGGGCCCCTGAGAGGTGGTGTGAGCAAGGGATGATCCCTGTGCAACTCAACAGGCTACAGATTTTTGCAGTTGCCAGTTTTGCAGAGTAAAGAGAGAACAGGTACATGTCTGTGCCTTGCCTTGCCTAGCCTAGCAAACATACTCCTGACATTTGGTATAAAAATGCCCCCTTTCTCTGCTACCTGATGCTTCTTAATAATAGCAAGCAAAGAACTATTTAAAAAGTGGAATTTTGTCCCATTGGGTTCTTCCCAAGGTGCTTCAGTAAAAACCTCACTTAATGGGTGATGTGGGTGTCTGCCTCTAAGGAGTGGTGTCCCTGACTCAGCTGTGGTTACCAGAGGTGGAACCATGGGTGGTGACTTGAGGATAGGAGAATTTCAAACAAAACCACCTTCCTGCCCTTCCCTCCTGTCCATGTGCTGCTTCTGACCACACCGCAGTGTGTCCCTCCCCTGTTTCTAGAGAATGGGATCAAAGAGTGGGGATGGACATCACCTTCTCCCCAGCCTGGTGCATAGCAGAGATTTGCCGATGGCCCTTCCAGTAAAGCCGGGGGTGGGAAGGATCCTGTGGTCAGTATTTCCAGTAATGGAATTTTGTTTTCTCCCCAGTTGTGTGTAATGTGATCGTTAGACGTCATCAAAGCCAAATTCTGAGATGGAACAATCAAAGAGACTTCTTGACTGTTCATGTTTCACGCTATGATGTAATTCAAGCATGCGAATTATTGTCATGTAGCCACAGTCTTTTAGCCAAACTTGAATTGTCAGTATGGATTTGAGCGAGAGGGAAGGAAACTGCCTGGTTTTAGGTTTCTTTCATCCATGTAGGCTATTTCCATGCTTTGAGGTCTATCAGTGTATGTCTTCAGCAGGACTGCTAAACTAGTGCCTTTGGGTTTAGGTAGTATGAAGATGTCTTTTTGCTTCTATGCCTTTTCCATCTTTCAGCTTAATAAAAGAAAATTGAAGAAAAATATTTCACTTTCTAGAGTCACTGGAAGTCTTGGAAATACCCAAACATGTCAATTTGGGGGGAGGAAGCATGGAGTTTTCATAATAATGAAAGTTAATTAACTGGACCTGGGGCAGGAATAATCTGGTCCATTGCAAATGGAAAGCAATGTGTAAAAAGATGCAGAAAACCCCATTATCAAACAACTTAAGTAAGTTCCTTTTAGAATCTGTGCATAGGTGTGATGGTAGACATTGTGCATATCTTGAGTATGCGTGGGCAGCTTATAGTAACTTTCTTTTTTAGCTAAATTATAATGCGGGCTCACTAGTTATATATAAAGAAACATCCCTCTTTAAATTTCCTGTTGTGATGAGAAAAACATCCAAAGAACTTGTAGATTCAGGCATACACAGAAGGCCACATAGCTTTCCACACACCTTTTTTTTTCTCTTTTAAGTGCTGACTTCAGATTTGTCTTTAGAATGTCACCCTTAAAAAAAAAAGAATTAAAAACCCACACTTGCAAAAGATCCTTTTGTAAACTCAGATTGGCTCTTTGGCTGGAGCTGTTCTTTCATTTACTCGCTGTATTAGCGTACTAAGCTTTTTTAATGCCATAATTTGAGCTGCGGCTTGACGAAGAATTGCTCTGTTGTGTAGTTATTTTACATCTGGGATTGCTGCAGTGTAATGAGTGTCTGTTGTTTCCAGGAGCTGTGTCAGTGCCGCCCTGGGGAAGGGAACTGTTCCTGCTGTAAGGAGTGCATGCTCTGCCTGGGCACACTGTGGGATGAGTGCTGTGACTGCGTTGGTAAGTTGTGTTTTGTTTTTGGTTTTGTTGTGGGTTTTCTTGTTTGTTTGTTGGTTGGGGTTTTTTTTTTGTTTTTGTTGTTGTTGTTTTGTTTCTTTGTTTAATTTTCTTTTTTTACGTTGCTTTCTCACAGTCTTAAAATAGAAGTAAAACACTGTGACAGCATCTATGCTTTAAACCTCTTATAGCTCATTTTGTGGGTACAGAATAAATTACCGTGGAGACCCAAACATTTGAAGGCTGTATCTGCTCTATGAAGTGGAGGGTGGCAGTAGTCCAGGTTTTACTTGCTAAATGTCATCATAGCTGACTGTTAATTTTGTCTCTCTAACATAAAACTCCTTTTTGAATTGTCACCTTGAGGAAACCACAGTGTCTGCTTGCTCGGGTTGGATGCTGTGTGAAGGTTTCTACCTGCGAGTGTATTGACAGGTACCACACAAGGGCAGTTTTAGGTTTGAGTAGGGTCTAATAGTAAACAGGCAGAGCCCAGTGTTCTCACCAGTTTTTTATTTGCAGAAAGACTTCTTTGTGGAGAGTGAAAATGAAGCAGACAAGGTCTTACTGTAGGACTAGATGAGTCTTAATGAGAACACATTGCTACTAACAAATGGTGTTCAGAGTGCCCAGATCTTTGCAAGTGGGTGCTGCCCCTGCTTAAGGAGGTTGTGTTCTAGTTCTGTCTTATGTTTTAAATTTAGTGACAGCTTCATCCTCTTGTGGTTGCTGTAAGTCTCCCTGTGCTGTCATTCAAAATCCTGGCTTCCATGAATGGGGTGCATCTTGAGTGTTGTACCTGCTCCCAGCTTTTCTAGGTGGGTTTTCTCTGAATTCATGAAGATTATTAGTGTCAAAATGCTCATTTTCAGTGCAGCCTGTTGCATCTTCTTTCCATAATGATATGAATCTGCCTTCTGGAATTTTTTTTTGCTTGGTTCTTGCTAGCTTACCTTTGTTTTACTGTATTCCAGTAAGCAGTGGAGTGGCACAGTCCTGCAGGCATGCGATTCTTCCCAGTGACATAAAGTATTTTCAGCCCCTGTGAAGGGATACACTGCACCTGTGGAGCATGCATTTAGAAAGAGGCCTTAGAGTTTGGGCTCTTTGAAAAGCAAAATACATATTTTTCCCCCATCCTCTCTGCCCTTCCAATGTCATCTTGTTTTTTATAATGTAACACTAAAGTATACTGTTGTCATATTCAGTCATAGCGGTGAGGAGTAGGACAGTAGGTTACTTCCCTAGTTTAGAATCTATATCTGGTGTAGAAAGCAAGGCACAGTGTGCTGATCTCTAGGGAGAGGAAGAACCTACCTCTTGGGATTCTGAAGAAAAGAAGTGAAGCCCATACGCAAACTTTTTTTTTTTACAAATCTGCAGGTGGTTCACTGTTCTGCTGCCCTTTCCCATAGTGTTTTCCAGGAGGGGAGTTAACAAGGTTTCGGGTTCAGTTTCCTAGTACCGAGTAAACTAAAACATCTCCTGATGGTCCTATGGGAGCCTCAGATTTTGTTGGTTCTGTGGCATGGTCCTGTTCTTTTTCTCTGCAGCATAGGGTCATCTTTGCTGGAGCCTTATTCAAGTGAGCAAACAGGAATGCATGCCATACCTGGCTTCCTAGAGACAGTTCTTTGATGATACTTGAGCTGATATTCAAGTTCATAAGCTGATCACATCTAATGCAAAAGCAAATAGATTGGCATGTCTTTCAGGTCATATCTGCCCTGAGGTCTGGAATTAACCTCCTACTCCAGCACTAACTTTAGAGATGCTCAGCTGATGCCTCCATGTTTTGTGTGGATGTTCTCCCCCTTCTCCAGCAGGGAAAAAGATAGTATAAGAGTGGGAACAGCAACAGGTCCCTCTTTTCTTTGAGTGCCTCTTGTAAGACTTGTCTGCTTCCATCATTTTGGTAGCCCATATCTGCATCTTCTTATCCATTTCAAAGCAGTAGTGTAGACAAGTTTCATCCTTACTAGTTGCTCATAAGTTTATTTTCATGTTAGCACAAGCTGCTATTTTGTAATAATTTCTATATAAAAATATGACTTAAAACACTTTTAAAAACAGTAAGAGGAAAGAATCTTTGTGGGTGAGCATTTACCTATTAAACCATGAGCAATGGTTTCTTGGTACCATATTAAGATAATATTTTCATGCTGTATTGATAAACACACACATTTGTGCACATTCTGCAGGATTTTTTTTTTTTTCCCTGTGTGTCCTTCTTATCAGTGAAATTTATTTTCTGAATCCAACCTGACAGAGGGAGCCTCTAGAAAGGCTCACTGGTTTCCATTTCACAGTATTAATACAATGACACTAAGTAAATTATACATCCCTCAGTGTATCTGTACAAAGCTCTTACATAGTTTGATAGCTTCCTAATTGATTTTCAGGTGGGCATCCTTTATTAGAATTCTGTGGTTAATGTAGTGTCTACCAAAGTATGGTTAATATTAATGCTTATTAATAGGTGATAATGCAGGGATAGAAATTTTTTATCAAAGCAGTAAGTCCAGGAAGGTCCATGAAGAACACATTTAGTTGAGAGGAGTGGGAAAATAGTAATTTCCAGTAGTAAGTTTGTGTAAGTAGAATTATTTTTTGGTGTGACCTGACGGAAGAGAGACTTATTTTGCTTCCTACCCAGTATACCTTTTTATAGGAGCAGACTGTCTCTTGGTGTTCCTATTATTAAATGCCGGTAACGTTAACCACTTGCTTAAGGTTTGCCAGATCTCATGCTAATGATCATGGACAAACTTCCCTCTGCTTTGTTCATTATGGAAATCCACCTACTTAGGTTGAGAAGATTGTGGGTTTGTATAAGGCTCTAGTTAAACATGATTATTTCTGAAGCTGAAGTCCTAGTGGATCTATGGGGCAGGAGATGCTTCTCTGGTTGTGTGGGGCAGGTACACTTCGAACATTTATGTCCCATATCACTTTTACACTTCAATAATTGGTGTGCTTTGCAGCTGTAGCTGTCTAAAACTGTGAAACTACCCAAAATAATATCCAGATGTACATGAGGAAAATGGATTTGCCTGTCTCTTGCCAGGTGACTTCTAATAATGTTTTATGGCTCTTGAGCTTAAGTACCTGTGCAGATACAACTTTTTAATCTTGGTTGTTTCAATATTTGGATTAAATCAAGATACCCTTCAGTTTCATTCTCATTGATAGATTGTTAGTGTTTAAATGGTTAATGAAAAACTGGCACTAACATTGCATATCACAAAAACATTTTGTAGGAATTGGCAAAGCAAAAAAAAAAGGCTACCAGGTTTCAAAAAAAGAGAGTGCAGAAGATGTTGAAAAATAAGGAAGAGGTAACCTGGAAATAAGCATTTTGCCTGTAGTAACCCCTCCAGACAAGTAGCAAAACAAGGTTCATCTCTGCTGTCTCTACAAGTAAAGTAATTCAGACTCATACTATCTCCTGATAGTGATCTTTGCATCTCTGGCAGACAACTGAAAAGATCTAGTGCACTGCTGCAGCAGATGAGATGAAATGCTTGAATTGTGATCAAAAGTTTCATGTACCTCAGAACTTGTCAGCATACTGCCTTCATTCAGTCCTAAGCTTTCATTCCAGATTTATGCCAGTATTGATTATTCTGTGTTTTGTCTCTTCTCCCAGGGAAAACAAACCTTCCATTGAACTCTATTTTCTAACCTGTAATACTATCACTGAAAGGGAAGCAAAGAGCTGTTTAGGAGAAGTTTTTCTTTTCACAAGTCACAGGTGTGTTTTGTGGAATTCTGAGAGATGTGAAACTTGCCATTATGGAAAGCTTGTGCTGCTGTATTTGGTGGCACTTCAGCTGTTGGGTTAAGAGTGGGACACATATATGAAATAATCTTTTTCTGTTCAGGAAAGCAATTTTAATTTTTTAAATATTCCTACCTGTTTCAAGAATAAGAGTTTAGGGAGTTTTGTGTAACTTGCTGTTTTGTTCCTCTGCAGGTATGTGCAATCCTCGCAATTACAGTGACACACCTCCGACATCCAAGAGCACTGTTGAGGAGTTGCATGAACCAATTCCTTCCCTTTTCCGGGCACTGACAGAAGGAGATACTCAGTTGAACTGGAATATTGTTTCCTTCCCTGTGGCAGAAGAACTGTCACACCACGAGAACCTTGTTTCCTTTTTAGAAACAGTGAACCAGCCACAGCATCAGAATGTCTCTGTTCCAAACAACAATGTCCACACACCTTACTCTAGTGACAAAGGTAATGAGTGTAGTGTCTGAATTCCTAGCATTTCCTCTCATTTCCTCCAGGAGCCTTCTCAGTGCATATTCTGTGCTTCTCTGTGCTCCTTTCTTCTTTTCCCATAAAAAAGCATGAAAGCTTCAGCCTAATTTTGAACATAATGTTACAAGAGGTGTGAGGCAAAAGTGCTGAGGAACATGGAAGATGGTGTTAAAGTGACTGATGATCTTAGGAGACACTGAATCACATGAGTTTCTCTCTCACTTCTCCTGTGGCATGAGGCAGTTTGTTCATGTTCCTTCTTGTGCACTGGCATGGTATGTTCTTTGTCCTTGAAACAGTTACCTGTAGCTGAGGGACAGACCAGAACCTGAATCCAAATAATGTTTCAGTGCAGAAGTAGGCAACTGAAACATGACTTCAGAGGTTTGAGAAATGACAGCTTATGGCGTTTGGCTGTATGGAGTAGTCTGTTTCTTTCACCTGACCTGGCATAACTTGAAATCATTGTAAGGAAGGTTTGTTCAAAATCCAGGATTAATAGTAAACCTAAGTAAGATTGGAAAGACTGAGGAAGGATAAGTGACATACTGCCTTAAAAATAAGCAATTTGGTGGTTGGGGTTCAATTTACAGACTTATTCCTCTTATTTTATATGAAGTTTTTTATGTTCTTCAGTTTAGAGGACAGACTTCAGAATATTGTTTGCAGCTGGAGGGGAGAGGGAAGAAGAGAAGTTTGAGGTAGAGTGAACTGTAGTTTGAGAAAAATACTCTTGTTACTCTGTTTCCATACTAAACCTGAAACACTTTTCCCTGCAAATCATTGTATCACACTTAAAAGAATCTCATAAACAGTTCATAATGAAGTTGCTGCTTAATAGGGGGAAAAAGAGCGTCTTACATGTTTTATGAGCTCAATTAATCCTTTGCTTCCTTCCCAGCACACACTTTAAATGTTCTTAACCTCATATGTTGCAGTAGTGATGGCTCTTTTATCCTATCAATAAAAGATACCCTAATTGAAGGACAAAGGTGAACCTTTGGCCTAGTTGCATTTCTGAGTAGGACTGCTGTTGATTAAATGGAACCATAATGGCAACTTCTCTGATTTCCTTAGGCTAAGACACGTTAGCAAAATAAATTAATTCCAGAATGGGGAAACCAGATGATCAGAAAGCATCTCATTCATATGTCTTTGATGTTATTAAAACACTTGCTCACCATTATGGAGAATGATGTAGAAAGCCATGTGTACAAACACCACTGTACCTAAAGTTGTAAACTACGCTTGGGAAAAAATTTTTTTTTAGTACAGTATTGAATATATCCCACTGTACTTAGCTACTGCAGGCAGCCCAGATGGCTGTTCTCTGACAGTCCTTTACTACCATACCAACAGGATGGGCTAATGATAGTTTTGGATTAAACTTGGAATTTGAACTGCACCTCAAGGGTGTGGAGCAGTTTTGAGTTTAACACCACAGACAAATACATAACACTGCAATTTTTTCTTAGTAAAAAGTCTCCTTTTCATTTACTAAGAACATATTAGAGATTATGTTGAGAGAGCTTTCACTGGAATGACAGTCCAAAAACAACAGTTATATTTGGAAATAGTTACCGAATGCCACTGGCTTTTAGGCCTCAGCAAGCACTTAAAACAGAAATAAATGTCAGAGCTGTTCTTGTCATCATTGGCTGTGCCTCCTCCATCTTAGTGACCAGTGAAGAACTGGAAAAGGTAAAAAATTCCCCATCCTGTACTTTGAGTGTCTAAACATGTAAGCCTGTTGAGGCGTCTCCTTCCTTGGTCACAGTTTAGTAGTTCTGTGCTTTCTCACAAGTCATATTAAACTTTGCTTATGAAAACATGGATGATTTGAGCATTGATAACAGAGAAAGTGTAAAGAAAAATTAGCTGGTGGCTTGGTGAGCTTATGTTTATTATGGTGGAAGTAAGTCAACTGGGGAATTGTGTTGGGTGTTTTGTGATACATGGGGTGGCATTGTTTCTAGTACAGTTTTGATGAGTTCATTGGGGAAGCAGAAATCCAAAGGTGGAGGGATCATGGGCTAAAGAGCTTTGTGAGCATGGGCACAGCAAGGGAGCCTGGGAAGCTGCTGGAACCTGATGGTTTCTGCCCATGCAAAGTTGAGTCACACAACTGGGTCACTGTGGTTTAACAAGCTAGTAAATATTAGAAGAACCACTGAGAGAGGTTGGGTCTGTGCATGTATATATGTGTGGCAGTGGCAGTAAATACAAGCATATCCTGCAGTGGGAGAAACAGACCACCTCTTTAACCTTTCCTTCTCCCCAGAAGTGCTACTTAAAGACAGATCAAGCAAATGGAGACACCCTTAAGGTGACTCATTCAGCAGTTGTCTTCAGGGATTTGAAAAAATATTCCTGTGAGCAGGAACACATGCCTTGTATTTTCTTCACAGAGCCTCCTCCATTTTGTAGTTCTGTGGCTCCTTGCATGCTTCATTCCAACATGGTGTCCTGGGGGAAGCTTGTCCCATGGCCTGTAAAGGGAGAGGGGCTGAGAGGTAGATTTTGGTAGTGGGAGAGTAGTCTCTGTGCTGTCTTCTGGAATACATCCTAAAATTTGGAAAGGCTCTACTTACAAATACCCCTTGTCATATACTGTGTAACACAGCTCTGATTTTAATTTCAATGCAGGGATTGCCATTAAGCTGGCCCAAGGTGCCAGACTTGCCTGATGCAGTTCTGGGTGAGTGCCAGGAAAAGCAGCAGCAGCCGCCATGGGAATCCATGAATTTTGTGCTGGAGTGGTGTGAAGCCACCAGCCCCCAGAGGGTGTCTGTAGATCCAGGAGGAGGTGGAGTGTGGGGGGATGTAAAGCATTCCTTTCTCACCCCAGCCTCCTGTGAGCCCAGCCACCAGACCTTGAACCTCTTGGTTATTTTCTTAATGAGTGTCTTCCTTTTCCTCCCATGGATTGACTTTTAATGTTTTATCTGCCAAAGTTATGCATGCACTGCTGGAGTTCTTCGTATCAGTAGTTTTTGGCATTTGCACCACTACTTCAGAGAGGATTGTGATGGTTATTAATCTAGAACTACATTTGTACTTTATTCATTTTGCTCTACTTTTAGCTGATACCCTCAGAGATCTGAAGTGTGAGTTCAGATGTTTAAATAAGCTTAGTTGTTTCAGATGATGACAGGATGTTGGCAAGTGGGAGAGGGGAACTAGATAATCTTTTGGCAATTGATGAAATAAAATCTGTGTTGTAATTAAGGGTTTCTGACTTAACACTGCTTGGTGACACACAGGATGGCATCCGCTCTGCACATCTGCTCCTCTCCAGTGCAAACCAGGTAGAGGAGAGGTAGAAATCCAGTAAAGTGGCATCTACTTCTGTAGAAATGTTTCTTTTCTCTCAGTTCTGACTGATGTAAAATTGCCTTGTGCAAAGGAAGTGGGTTATCTCAATTGATTGTTCATAGTCACAGACTGATCTCCTTGTTCTCTCCCCAGTTCACACTACTGCACTTGACTAGTGGTTTGGTTTTTTTTTTAGTGGAAGGTGTCCCTGCCCATGGAAGGAGGGTTGAAACTAGATGATCTTTAAGGTCCCTTCCAACCTTATGATAAAATAGGACAGCTGAATGCACATGATACCATAGCATATGCTTCTCTTTAGCTCTTTTGTCCTCCCTTTTGTGAATAAATTTTATTTACTAGACAGAGGTTTTGTTCTCTGAAAACTCTCTTTCTTTGGTTGCTGTGCCTCAGGCTTGTAGAAATAGAAGTGCCAAGAACAGGAGAGGACTTACACAGCCACAGTGTACTTTACTGACATTTCCAGCAGTATTTCAGGTACTGCAATATTTCTTGGACAAGTGCAGCTTTACTTGCAGCACAGCTTTTTTTGGAGCAGAAACTGTTTTACCCGTGGGTCAGCATTTCCTCCCCAAGATCCCTACTGTGTTGCACTGTATATGGTATCTGCAAGACATGAACATCAGTTTGGAGCCTGTCCAAGGCAGTGAATTCTCTGCCGCTTTCAGTGGCTGGCAGCACATCCTCTGACCCTCTTGCAGCTATTTTGGTAGTAGCAAAATAGTTTGACAGTGGTCAGACTTCCTCACACATGTTTTAGTAAGTGACAGTTCTGAAGAGGATAGGCAGGATTTCCAGATGTCGAGGAGGAGGATGCATCCACAGAAAAGCTGTTGGGTACACTGTGCTGAACCCTTGCATTTTGCATTGTCCCTTATCATGTGCCTGAAAAGCATGGGCACCATGGCAATTGTTGGTACTGGGGAAACCAACTGCATAAATATGACTTGTAAGGCCTTGCTGGCCTCAGCTCACCTTTATACCTCACCTTCAGAGCTTGCCATGAGTTCTGCATTCTACTAGGCTGCTAATCCGTGGGGCACCGGTATTTTGAAGGGGAGGTTCTGGTGTCGAGGCTTCTCACAGATAAGAGACTGAATGAACACTGCGGTTAACTACTACACTGCTGCTAGAGTCCTTCAGTTTGTTACTCTTCATATTTCTATAATCATTAAAAAAAACCCTCCAACAAACCCACTGTCATTATTGAATTTGGATTACATTTTTGTAATCCACAGTGGAATACAGATCAGTATGTTTCTATTGGGTGTGCCATAAGTAGTAATAGGCTAGAAAGCCCATTGACATCTTCCACTCACAAGTTGGTCCGATGAGTACAAGTGAGATGTTCATGTTTGCAGGCAGCTGCCAGTTGTGCTTTTCCAAAAAGTGCCAAGTTATGTAAATGTTATGTAATCATGGTCCTTTGAAGGGTGAACAGAGTTTTGTGGGGTGATCACCCAGTCAGCACAGAAGAAAGTTGGTAGAATCTGTCAGCTTGGAGAATTGGAAGGAGGCTGGAGGCAGGGGGTGGAATGTTTTTGGTTTATAATTGGTGAATTCCTCAGGTCCATTTTGAGGTTGCAACACCAAACTTCATATTTCAAGTAGTTGCACGGATGTTAAAAGCATGAAGTCAATACTTGGACAGAACAGGTTTCTTAATCTTAGTAGTAAAGCTGGTGATGTTTCTAAAAGAAGTTTCCTTCATACTGAGGAAAACAGGAGTCTCTAGCTGGGGTTCAATATGGCTGAAGAATGTTGTGGAGTTTGGAGACAAAAGGAGGAAAGATTTACACCTAAATAAGAGGGTTTTGATGATTTTTAAATAACTTACCTAAACGTGAAGTTTTTCGTGGTAGCATATTACTTCAGAGAACACATGCTTGCTAGTTTTGGCATAGCCCATCCTTATGCTCTAGAAGGTACCCCTCACAAGTGCGGGACAAAACTCAAAAACATTCTTGCCTGTGACTGTAGAAGTAAGAAGAAGAAGGAGAACAGACAACAGGTTGAGTTGTAGATGCTGAAAATTTGAAGTTGATAGATTGTACCTTGGCTCTCTGACTCTCCTCTCTGCTTTAACTGTCACCTTTTTTTTTCCCCTTATGTCTCATAGTCACGCTGATTTGCAATCCTACTTCTAAAGCTGCACATTTAATTAATTTTGAACTTCTAAAAATATTTTATGACCTTTTAAATCAAATTTTTCCCCCCTCTTGGTTTAGAACACATGTGTACTGTGGTGTATTTTGATGACTGCATGTCAATACATCAGTGCAAGATCTCTTGCGAGTCCATGGGAGCTTCCAAATACCGGTGGTTTCACAACGCCTGCTGTGAGTGTATCGGGCCAGAATGCATCGACTACGGCAGTAAAACTGTAAAATGTATGAACTGCATGTTTTGAAGGAGGAAAATTGTAATATAGCAATACTAAGGCCAAAGTAATCTCTCTCAGTTAAAGAGACAGGGATTGCAAATACCGTGTTTTGGTGGAGTGCCTGCTGGTTGCAATTAAATGTAGCTGGTTGGAAAAAAAGATGTATAAAATCTGAAAACTTTTTTTCTTTTCTTTTTTTAAATTCATGTAAGCGAGGCTGACTAGTAGATGTTTAAACACTTATGTTTTAAATTTTCTCTTTATTTCTGCTCAAATGGTACAGTCATGCTCATCATTGCTGTTCTAATTGTTTTCCTTTGATTTGAAAGTATTGACTATACTGGTTTTCAGAATATATCTTGTAGGTTAGAGTAGGGAAACCTCAAGAATATGGTAATGAGATTTCCATTATTAGGTTCAACAAATAAATAAATGGCTGCTAGGTTGGAGGGGAGGTGGTTGTTCTTTAGGGCCTGTTTTTGGGGGGTTTGGTTTCTGGTTTTACTTTTTAACTTTATGACTTTCCAGTTTTTGAACATTCCTTTTTATTGTGAAAATGATATTCGGGGAAAGAGAGAAATTCATGCTTTCTCTTCAAGTTCGACAGATGGGCTGTTGTGGATAAAATCCTAACTTCTTAGAAGGGCTGCCCAAAAAATACTATATAGGGACACTTTTTTCCAAGTTTCATTTGCCCTGCTGTTGGAAGTACATTGGGGCCTATGTTGCATAATTTATGTGTTAAACAAAGCAATCTTTTCGGTCTTCTCTTAGATCCAAAAATAATGCTGTTAAGTGCAGTTGTGTCTCCTGCCTTTTGCACTGTTCTCTAGGTTTGCTCACTCCCTGAACATTCAGTCCAGTAAAGGAAACATGAAAGCTTATGATGGATTTAGTGACTAAAGGAATAAAGAAGAATGAAATTACCTTAATGAGCAAGTGTTGCAGCTGAGCAACTGGCAGCAAGCATGTTCCCTTATAGTAGTTTCCTGAGAATATTTATTCCAAAACATTATTATTAAATTTCTTTTTTTTCCCTCCCTGAAATGTTGTCAGTGAAGCAGGGAATATGCGTCTGCAAAGGCAAAGTTAGAATGTTCTGAGTTTAGAACACTGTCCATTTTTCTAAGTAATTATATGTTGACAGTTACATAGCAGTTACTATGACCCAGTTAAGGGCTCCACTGATAATGGTACTAAGTACAAGAATAAAGTCTATGAGTAGTTAATGATCAGCTTTTGGTATTTATAATGATGTGGGTTTTAACTCGTTGAAATTTTTTTAATGCATATATACATATGCACACACAAAAGAGAATTTGACTATTCATTTTTCTCTCACCTCGATCTAGAGGGATTAAACTGTTTTCTAGTCACACCTGTCTATCTGTACCATGTACAAATGGAAGCAGTCATTTTACATTTATTTTGTTGAAAAGTTTGCCTCAATGTTTTTTTAAATTTTTTTCTTATACAGTTTTTTCAATAAGTGAAATAATAATAAAAAAATCTACTCTTCTTAAATAATGTTACTTTCTTCAGTGTCTTTTTCAGCTATAAAGAAGTACTTGAAAGATGAGTGTTTATTGTTTTGAACTAGTAGGTAATGGAATGTCTTTGTACTTTAAACTTACAATTAAGTGATAAAAAGTCATAGACATGAGTAGAAGAACTTAGCTTATCGTGGAGAAATTATTCTTCCTATATTTTACAATTCATATTATCTTTTCTTCTGCTAGAGTTTCTTAAGATGAATGAAGAGGAAGAGTATGTTAGAGTAGCTGTGACTGTAGCTGGAGGGTGATGCATCATTGTTCCTGACTGAGATAGGAGACACATAGTAAGCGAGCATTGCTGCAGATCATTAGTGTGCTTTGGGTATTTGCAGTCTTAAATTATTGGAAATACTGTGGTAGCTCAAAATTTTCTTGGGGGGGAAACAGAGCTAATGCTTCTGGTCAGGTACCTCCTACCCCACAGATCTGACACCACCTCCATTTTCATCATCAGAATTTCACTGTGTGGTCAAGTCAAGGGGAGCAAGAGGGTGGGGAACGGGAGGGACGGGAGGACTGACCTAACAGGTGTCCAGCAAATGCTGTGGGGAATGGCATAAAAATGTAGAGTTGTCTGTGTAGTGGCCTGAAAGGAGGTAGTGAGGATGCACACCTTCTGGGGCTTGCTTTATTTTTATAATTTCTGAGGCTGTCTAGAGTTTGCTGTAAGTGTGTGTACGCAAATGTCATACAACACCACCCAATGTATTTTGACAATGAGTATTTTAAGAGGTATTTTAATAAAAAAGACATTACTGGTTCTTGTGTTTTCTTTCACAAGATTTTCTCAGGGAAGTGTTACCAGGAAACATATTACAAAAGTTAGTAGTCTAGATGGACAGAATAATACAGAGAATTAGCTCTTCAACAGGGTTTTTTTTCCATACCTAGAAGTGTAGCTTCAAGTTTTTTTCTTTAGATAAATGAATAAAATAGAATTTTATTAATACTCAGAATGTTCTCTCTGACAAATCTAACCATTTTGGAAAGTTGTTTTTTTAGTCTTACTCATTTTGCAAGAAAAAAATCATAATTTATTTTGGAGTCTCTTATTTCACCTGTATCTGGTACTAGAAAACTATCACCCATATAAGTAATTTAGAATACTTAAGAACGTGTTTTAAAACCTTTTTTAGCTAGGAATGTTCTCCAGGCAGAGCACTTCCACTTTTATCAGTGTCCTTTGTAATAGAATTGTAGATTACTTAATGTAAAGGGAAGCAAAAAGGGAATTCATACAGTAAGGAGTTTGACTAGTCCCTAGTGTGTTGGAGGTCTGACGGAGAAGTTAAAGGCCTTCGTTCTCTAAAAGTAAAGAAAGTTTTGGTTTAGTTGCTTTGGGTTTGGTTTGTTTGTGTTTCTTTATTTTGTTTCTCCTCACAGGCACCTTTTGCTCTTAAATTTCAGAAGCACTGACACTATGCAGTGAGTACGCTGGCCATAACATGGCATTGCTTTCCTGTCATTGCTTAGGGTTCCTGGCTTGCTTTTAGTACACTTAATGGATTTCATATCTAGTACTTAAAAAAGAAATTTAAGTGCACCTTTAAGTACATCTTTAATAATGTGTCTATGGTTGCTCCAGCGTCCCTCCCAATTGATGCTGGCTGGTGTGACTTGTTGTTTGCTGGTGATTGCACACGGACACACAGACATGAACAACATGGACACAGTCCAGTCTCCCCAGCCCCATGATTTGTGGTCCCCTCTTCAACAGCTGCCACTTATAGCTTCACAGGCAGAGCATGAAGACTCAGCACCCAGCACTAGTTAAACAAGAAGACAAGACAGATCCCCGTGATGAGGTACTTGCAGGGCACAGCCAACCAAGTGTTACTGACCAGCAACCTGTTTACAGCTGACCAGCCTTTTTTATCTTATCCTTCTTTTTTTCCTATCTTTGTTACTCCCCCCCAAAAAACTCCTTTCCTTTGCCTTTGGTCTTGTGCCATCATAAAATGCTCTTCCCCAACATCCCAGGATGTGTCATACTCCTGTAGGCAGGAACCCCACATAATTCACAGGGATGGCTGTCATAGAATCACAGAATGGTTTAGGTTGAAAGGTACTTTAAAGATCATGTTGTTCAAACCCCCTGCCATGGGCAGGGATACCTTCCACTGAAACAGGGTGCTCAGTGCTCAATCCAGCCTGGTCTTGAACACTTCCAGGGATAGTGCTCAATCCAGCCTGGTCTTGAACACTTCCAGGGATGGGGCATCCACAGGACCCATTCCAATGCCTCACCACCCTCACAGCAAAGAACATCTTCCTAATATCTAGTTTAAACCTACTCTGTTTTAGTTTGAATCCATTCCCCCTTGTCCTGTCACTACATGCTCTTGTAAAAAGTCTCCATCATTACTGCAGGCTTCCTTCAGGTACTGGAAGGCCACAGTTAGGTCACCCTTGAGTGTTCTCTTTTCCAGGCTGAACAAACCAAATTCTCTCATCCTATCTTCATAGGAGAGGTGCTCCATACCTCTAATCATCTTTGTGGCTCTTCTTTGGACTTGCCCCACTAGGTCTATGTCTTTCTTGTGCTGGGGACCCCAGAGCTGGATGCAGTACTCCAGGTCAGGTCTCACCAGGGCAGAGTAGAGGGACAGAATCACCTCGCTCAACCTGGTGGTCACGCTGCTTTTGATGTCCTGGGACAGTCCAGGGAAAAGCTCATTTCTCTGGCTACCATATTGGGATTGTCCCACTTGCCATTGTGTTGCTGCGCTCCTTTGTGCTCATAGAGAGGAGTGTTGATCACAAAACATTTTGCTGATCATAGTATCTGTTGGGTTTTACAAAAGAAACACCTGTACCAAGATTTGTCATGTTCTTTTGGCACAACATATTGTACCAAATCACCAAGTATATCATTAAAGTTTGTGCTACTCACATAGGAAAACATACTTCGATACAAAACATTGCAAGGAACAGAGCAAATCCCTTTCAGACAAGTCTGTCTAGGATGTGAGAGTGGCCAAGACGCAAATTTTCTTACACTCTCTTCATTGCTTAAGTATTTATAAACTTTATTCCTACTGCAGAGAACCTGGAATTATTTGGCTTTGAGCAAGCTGTTGCAGTGGAAGGTATCCCTGCCCATGGCAGAGGGTTGGGACCTTTAAGGTCCCTTCCAACCCAAACCATTCTGTGATTTTAGGATTTTGTGACTCCATAGTATTGCTCATGAGGGTACTTCGGGCAGAGTTCAGTGTCATACACTCTTTTGGCTCTCTTCTGCTCCATGTTTCTACAAACAACATACTTTTATCCCCAAAGGTATTAACTAATTTACTACTCCTAGGTTTCCTGATGTATATTCAGGCCCTTGTTTCATATTTGTTTCTGTTTGTGGCCAACTAGTTTCTTTGTGACTGCTGTGTGTTCCTTTATTGCTCATGAGAATTACACAGCATGTCTAAAGTTATCCCAGAATGGTCCAGGCCACAGAGACTCCCATCTTTCTTAGACAAACTTAAGCCCAGATTGGCTTTCTTGAAGTAGAATGTACTGAGTGAATGTGGGACAAGTGGAGGGTGTAAGGAAGTGCCCTAGGTCTGTGTAAGTCGGCTGCAGACTGCAGTAAGTTTTGTAAGTCAGAAATCATCCAAATGAGTTTCACATGGCAGTAAATTGGTACAGTCACCACTGCACACAATCATTTGTTTGTCCTCAAAAACTGGAAGAAGATTCAGTCTGGGTTCATTAGATGATGGACCCATTGTGCATGAACTTTTGTTGGTAAAGGCCTCTGATAATACTTGTTCTTCAGAGCGGAGCCTCTGGCCACTGTCACTTCAAGTGGAGATCCTCACAGGCAATTATTCTGCATTACTACTGAATGTTACAGAATTAAACCACCTTCTTTTGCCAAGAGTGGCAACGTTTTTGTGTAACAAAAAGACAAACACATTTAGCTTCAAAGTTAAATAGCCCAGTGAACCCTTGCTCTAAAACTATTTCTTGTGGAGAGGAGGTAGACTGGAAGTTATGTGGTTATGTAATATGTGGTGGAGACATTATCCCTGTGCTCCAACACTAATCAGAGTGTTTACAACCCTCCCTTTTGTATCTTCTACTGAAGTGCACAAATTCCTGTGGGGGACCTTTTACATTACTGCAGGAGGTGGCACAAAGAGCTCATTTGACAGGGACTAAGCAGCATTGAATCTCAAGTGAATAAATGGAGCAGGTGGCACGCTGCCACAGCGTTAATGTGTTCAATAGGCCAGGGATTATGCTTGAGGCTGTGGGAATGAATCGGCCCTGCTTCTGGCTGAAACAAATTTCTCTGTTGATGAAGAATCCTGAAATGGATTCAAATTATGCAGGTGCTTAACACTACAGAAACTTGCATTGTGAAAGGAAAAAATTTATAGAATTCTTTTCAGCATCACTGTAAACAGGATGCACGTTGAGACAGAGATGTGTTGCTTGGCACAGGTTGCCTCAATTCACATCCAGACTCAATTTCTTCATATTTCAGAGAGTGGCAGAGAGGAGCAGGCAGCGACTCAAGGTCAAGTTTGCTATGCAGGATGAAACTGAAGCTGAAGGCTTCTCCCATGTGAGCTGAAGAAGTGGCCCAGGTGCCCCCACCTGTAGGGCTGTGTCAGTTCCTGTGCTGGGATTGGCAGCTTATGGTGTTCCCTGACTTCCAACTCTGACAATTATAACCTCACAATGCATTTGACTGCCCCAGGCTTTTTCAGTGCTAACAGAATTAGACTCACAGAACGGGTCAGGTTGGAAAGGACCACAGTGTCTTATCTCATCCAACCTCCCTGCTCAAGGGTCATCCCAGAGCACATGGCACAGGATTGTGTTCAGATGGTTCTTGAATATCTCCACTGAGGGAGACTCCACAGTCTCTCTGGGCAACCTGTTCCAGTCCTCAGTCACTTGCTCAGTAAAGAAATTCTTCCTCATGTTCAGGTGGAACTTCCTGTGCATCAGTTTCTGCACATTGCCTCTTGTCCTATTGCTGGGAACCACCGAGAAGAGCCTGGCTCCATCCTTTTCGCACCCCCTCTTAAGATACTTTATATAGAGAGAGTCATTTGTCTCTTCTTGAGGCTGACGCTCCAGTCCCTACATCATTTTTGTTGCCCTTCACTGGACCCATTCCAGGAGCTGTGTGTGCCTCTTGTCCTGAGGAGCCCAGAACTGGGCACAGCACTCCAGATGCAGCCACACCAGGGCTGAGTAGAGAGGCAGGATCACCTCTGTCGCCCTGCTGTCAGTGCTCTCCCCAGTGCACCGCAGGACCCCTCTGGCCTTCTCGGCCACTGCTGGATCAAGGACCCTCACACTCCTTGTAAGGCTGCCCAGAGGAGCGGTGGGCCCTCGGCGGCTACTGAGGGAGGCACACACACGCACGCCTGGGCTGTGCCGGCCGGCAGGGACGGACGGAGCCCGGGCATTCCTCGGGCAGCGCCTTCGACAGTCGGGGGGGAGCGCGGCATAGACAGCACGGCCCCATCGGCGCGCAGGCCGTTGGGAACTGTAGTGCGGCGGCGGCACCCGCCGGCAGGGCTGCACGGCGGAGAGAACTACAGCTCCCGTCATGCCCCGCGCCAGGGGCGAGACACACC
>VXAU01001892.1:0-103495 GCA_013399695.1 Formicarius rufipectus | reverse complement strand
CTCCTTCATTACCTCCTTCCCCTCTTTTCTTCCCTTCTTCTTCCTTCCCCCCCCCTTCTCTCCCTCACTCTTTCTCCATGTTCTTCATTTACTGGCTGTGTTGTCCCTCCTGCCCTTACGGGGTCAGACACCTTGTCCGACCTGTTTCCTGAAGCATGACGTTGTTTTGGGCTTGTTTTTTTTTTTTTTGGTGGTGAAGGAGAGGTATCAGAGTTTTTTTATTGATTTACCTTCACCTAAAGGTCACATGTTAACAACCAGAACACTTACTGTAATTTTTGCACACCTGATATGGTTAACAGGTGCTAAGGATATTGTGTTCCCTACCTGGTAATGTTGTTTAGGAAGTGTGTGTGTTACTGTACATCACAGGATGGGTTGGGTTGGAAAGGACCCTAAAGACCATCTAGTTCCAACGCCCCTGCCGTGGGCAGGGACACCTTCCACTAGACCAAGTTGTTCAGAGCTCCATCAAACCTGGCCTTGAACAGTTACAGGGATATGTCAGTGTGTGATGTATGAGCAAATACTTAGGTCTTACTTTTAAGTGCTTATGTATGTTAAAACAAACAACAAACGTTCACAATCCGCATTAAAAGTATCTGTTCATGAGAATGATGTAGTTTGGATTCCCCTGCCCTGTTGTCCCTGAAGTTAATGGTCATCCTTAAGGAGAAATAATAATAAATCAGGCTAAGTCCTTCTTGCCAGTTGTATAAACCAGATGGATTTGTGCAGATCCCTTGTTCCAGCACAGCAAAACAGCCCTAATTGCATTCTTAGGCTTGTTTCTCACCTGGGAAGGGCTTGAAGCACTTACTGTGAGTGTTGAACACTGCCATAATGCACCTGTTCAGGGTGGTGTTAAGGCTCTGTTGGCTATGATGCAGGACTGTAATGGATATAAATGTATTAATGAGCTTAAAGGAGAATGGCAGAGTGATCCCTTAGGTTTGGGGTTGAGGTGTTGCCTACAGTTCATGGTGAGTGATGTTGTGCGGCTTCTTCAGTTCATTTTGGTATGGGCCATGCATAGTCCATACTGTGGGTGTGACACACGCTCTTGGGGTACGCTTTTCTACGGAGAAATAAAGAACACTTCCAAACTGTTGTAGTTGTGAACATTTAGTACTTAGTGTTTGAAATTTATTATTAATTGCTGTAATGTTCTAGGTAATTATATAAAAAATAGTGTCTATTACAGAGAAGCAGGGAACCTTACATTCCCTGTTCTAGGTGTCTTGTTTCTGTTTGGGAGAAAATGAGTTGTATTCTTTAGTCTTCCCACATCTGAAATGGAACATAGGAATAGTTGCCTGCAAGTTTTAATACTCCAAGTGCAGCTTTGACATCCTTCTGCCTTAGTTAAGGTGTGTTCAGAAGTGGAAGGGCATATTTTGTGATTTGGTGCAATTTTTTTTCCCCCCAAAGTAAGGATTTCACTGTAAAACCCCTGGTGTGACTGTAGTTATGTATGCAGGGAAGAACGTTCTTTTTCTGTAGGGCAGTTTATTTCTGTTTCTATATATGCATGTCTATACTGGACTATATTGTCTGGAACTGCAGTAACTGTGTTCTTGCTCCAGAGCTGCATGGCTCGATTCTGCATATATGCTTAAAGTGAAGCTGGTGTTCGTGAGCTTTGGGGTTCTGGTCTCCACTGTACTCTTTGGACAGACTTGCCTAGTATATTTTAGATGTATTTTCTTACAGAGAAGGTTTGCATATTTTTCTGAGTAAACACTTCTGTTTCATGCAGGCTTTTTTGTAGACTAATATGGAAGATGATACTGTTCAGCAATAAATAGCAACAAATCCAAATCTACTTTTCTTCTGTAAAGCTTGGTGTCATGCAACTGTCCTCAAAGTGCCAAATATAGTATGACATTTACCTTCGTTTTTTTGTAGTATAGTATAGCATAATCTACTAAGCTTTTCTCTGAACTAATGTATCTGATTTTGTTGAATCAGTGAATAATTCACAACCCTTAAAACTAGTCATGGTTTGCCATGTACCAGCTTCCAATTTTTACCTAAATAATTCATCATCTCTTTCTGCTGTTCCCCAGAGCTTCATGGACCATAGTTTTCAAACTGTTGGTCAAAAAGAAATTAAAAATATATCAAATGGGCCCAGATTTGGACTGGAAGTACCTTATGGAGTGGGAGAATTGTGTTAGGCTGCATCCCCAGACATGGTAGTGTTGAAGGGTGACTGCTGCCCGAATGATTTGCATCTTCTGCCTACCATGGCCAAAACCAGAAGGGTGAGGATACAGGTTGAGTTTAGAAAAAGGAACAATATGACTCCGTTCCTGTCCATACTTACCCTTCCCATCCCAACAATCCCTCACCTTTTGGGCTTGACGTCAGGGAATACAAACTTGGGTGAAGCTGTGGAGATATAGTAGACTGAAAAATATTTTCATGGTGGTAATGGCAGCAAGTCTCTGAAGCTGAATGGCAGCAGGGATCCAGTGGCCTTTGCTTTTCTGTAGGCTGCCGTAGAAATTGAGGGATGACTGCCTACTTGGAGCAGCTGTTGGGAAGTGGGATGTGGAGGGCTGTATATAATATAACCCAAGTAAGGAATAGTGTTCTAATAAGTGAGCTTGCACAACACTCAGCTCACATATACCCAAAGAGCTTCTAGTTTATTCTTTCCTGTTACTAGGAGATAATGTGCTAGGAAAAGTTGTTTTATTTAGGTTGCATCAGTGAAATACTGTGACAATTTTGAACTAGTAGGGAAGAATTTATGAAAAAGATAAATGCAAAGTACACTGGCTCTAGTGGATAATAAGGAAGTAAAAACTGAAGTTAATACCTAAACAAAATATGTCTGACCAAAAATATTTGGGAAATATAACTGGGGTCCTTCGTGTTGTTTATTGCTAGTTGTGCAATAAAAAAGTAGTATGCATCTCTTTTTCTTCTCTAATGATGAATTCCAAGTATTCATGGGAGACTGAGATCTGCAAGTTCAAAACCATGGAATTGCAGTGTTTAGAGTGATCTGTTCATTACCTATGGGTACTATTTTCTTTGCTAATGAAATAAGATGTGTTTAAACAGAGAACATGATTTGGTATTTTTTCCTTGTCTAGCTCCTGTGATTCTAAGTAGACAAAAGTACAGATAATGAAGATATCCCAGTTTCTTCCAGAAGTGGCTTGGCATAACATCCAGACTAAAGTATAGCAACTTATTATTTAATAAACACAACTTTTATAGTAATAAAGCAATAAATAAAGAATAAGTGATTGCCAGATGTTAAAACAATAATAATGCAAATCTGAGTAAGTACAGTGAAATGTTAATGTGTATTAATATCATTGTGATATTTAGCTCAGTTTAAAAAAGACAGTAGAGAATATTTTAAATAATCAAATCTGATGTTGTTTTCTATGTGCAAAATAAAATATTGCAATTATTCTGATATATTAATTGTTAATAGTTTGCCATCTGTCCATTTATTTAAAGGAAGATGTGTAGAAATATAAATCCTAAGCTATCAATGCACCTATGAAATTTCTTTAAAAGAAGCTTTGTGATCCTTGGTGTTGATGCCTAAAATACTGGAAAATAGGCATTCAGAAAAACATAAATGGAGAAAGATAAATACCTTTATTGGGAGCTTCCATGGAGGTGCACACCACCACAAGACCTATATGTGCACCCTGCCCCCAGTGATGTTAACAGTTTTTATAATCTTCCAATAATTAACATTTAAGATATCTATAACCAACCATGATTCCCATTTCCCTTGGTGTTCCACCCGCTAGGATCCTAAACTTTGCTCCCCTGAAGCAGCTTCAAGGGTTCTGGGCTCTTCTTTTGTCTTCAAGTTATCTAGCAAGTGTCTGTGTAAAACACCATGACCTTCAGAAAGTTTAAGAATATGTGAGAAAATTACTTTAGCGACTCCTAACACTATTTAGTATGTAAGAGAGAAAGCCTATAATTCTAAAACTCTAAAAATCTACAAAATACACACCAAACCTTTAGGCATCAGTGTTACACATTAATTTATGGGAAGATCTTGTAGACAGTCCCTGGCTTGCTTCCATCCAGGGAAAGATGTTACCTAAAGGTGCAGAGGTGCACTGTTTTGGCTACTGGGGGCTAAGGGTTTTCATGGAAGTAGGTCCTACCCTCTACTTCAGTGCAGTGGAAGGGGCAGCAGCTTCCGAACAAGTAGGTGCAGATTTCTCATTGCCACACTGCCTTCTTTATTCTCTTCTTTGCCCACAAGGAATGGAGCTTTTTTAAACTGGCTATTCTGGTCTCTGGAGGCACACAAGGAAAGAAAAGGATAAGTGATGGCTGTTTGCATGAGGTGGGAACGACCAGATGGTTGCTATAGAGGAAGATGAGGAGCCAAGTGCTCAGTGCTAAGGTTTGACATTACAAATCAGAATGCAAGTTTGGACCAAACTGAAAACTATTTTAAGGAAAACAAATTTAGTTTTGGGTTGGTTGTTTTGTATATTTATCATCAGTCAATAACTCTTCATTCGAGTTAATTCATAGACTTTTATATAGATAAAATGTATTTTTATTTTTGTCCTCTGCAGTATGGATATTTCATGTGTTTCTGTGATCTAGTCTAAGGCAATTCCTGACGTTTGCTTCCTGCTTTACAGTTCAGTAGGGTCGCTGGGCTTTTTTTTATTACAAGTAACTGAGCTTTGTGCTAGAGGACAAGACGTCTGGCAGAAAGGAGCTCTTGGGACCAAACATAGATGTTTGGTACTACCAGAGCTTGAGCTGAATACATTGTTTTTAAAAGACCATGATGATAATGCTGTTAACTTGACACTTGTGGGAAAAGATCTATCACAGTGTCAAAACTCTAACTATGTAAAATAGGAGTTACACCTAAGAGTTTGAACCTATAATTTTAATGTTTATCCTGTAACAACTTTTGTGAAATTTAACTTACCCTGGTTAATGAGGCTTGTTGCCACTTTAACATTTCTAACCTGCCCAGCTGTGTTTTTTAAATGTGAGCATCAGCAGTCAAAATGCAGAATTTTTTTGGATGTTGCCATGAAAATAAATTTTCACTGATGAAAATTAGTTACATGGAATGCTAAATGTAAATTCTAATGCTAAACATGTCAGCAGTGAAACTCATTTCATGGTATTTGTAGTAGTTTTCTACCATGTTACTGTGGAAGTCCATAATTTTCAGGTATTGTTTTCCATTGTCCAATACACTGCTTTCATATACTTAGTACTATTGAGTCTATTAATTTAGTGTATAGTTACTGCTAAAAGATATTAAGATGACAGATGTTTTACTATATTTGTAATACTCTGACTCCAGTAGATTCTAATACTGTGAACCAAATGCAGTATAAAAGTGTAATTCTAATCTGTACAAAACCTAAAATACCCTTTTTTTTTTAAATTGGATTTGAAGAAAAGTTTTGTCTGCACTTTTAATTTTCAGTTGTAGTGGCTTCAGAGAAGAAAGTGGCTTCTTTTAAGATAGCCGAAAGAGCTCTTTATATTTTAAGGGATATTTTTAATTGATTGAATGGACTAAAAATGTAAGATCTTGCGGGGGAAAAAAATACCAAGTGATTGAACAGATTTACCCAGAAACTCCTTGGATTATTTCAGTGTGGTGGTTTTAGCATTTCTTATTTTTCAGATGTTTTAATCTTTACACATTCTGTAAGTTTTCTTTGTGCAAACCACATAGAAGCTAATCTTAGGTGCAGAGATTTTTCACAAGTCATGCTTCTGAAGCTTTAATCCTGAAATTTGGGATTGCAGTTCTCCACAATTTATACAACGTGTACCATTGGTGAGCAGATGTGGTTTTGGTAGTCATATTTTGAAAAGGGTCTTAAACGTTGTTGGAGGAAATGAAATGCAGCTTTCCCACTGAAAGAGGAAGTGATGAGTATGTGGAGTTCTTATGTTGCTGTCTGGATGGATCAGTAAATTAATGTGACTACATACTAAGATGTAGATTTAAATGTAAAATCCTCCACAATGATAATGAAGAACTAATTTTCTGGCACTGTTTTTCACAAATGTATCTTTGAATATGGCAAATCCGTATTCTCTGCCAAAAAGGAATGATGAAGTTGCATTAGTTTTACCTGCATCACTCTTTTTGTGTGCTGAAATTTTGTATTTTATTTATTTAATGATCAAACTTGCAGATTTTTATTGGCTTCTTCTGGTTGCTTATTTTTTATAAATTCTTTAGTAACTAACTTTTTAATATGTTATTTCAGTCAAACTTTGAAGACATCTAAAAGAGACACAAACGTGTGTCACAGAAGTTTGCAGTTAGTATTATTAGAACAGTCAGTTGTAAATGGATATTTTCAGTGGGTAATTGCACCACTCCCAAAATTGTCTTGTATTGATGGAGGCAGTTTACCCTCTTTTTGGTGAGGAATTGGACGATGGCCATCTTTTTTGTCTTACATATACTGGGACTTCCATTAAACTGCATACTCTAATTTTAATTAAAGCAGCATGACATGTGTTTAGACAAGGCTACACCGCAGATTTGGGAATGGCAGTCAGAACTTGTTTGGTCCTGTGCTATCCAATACTGAACTTTTCCTCTATCTGTGAAGCATAGATATTTTTAGTGTCTTATTTGTCTTATTATTCAGTTAATTTTTATTTTATTTGGCAAGTAAGTTGAAAACATCAATCAGTGTGTATTTATTAAGGTATAGGTGTTTTTTATGATACTCTCAAGACATAAGATTGCTGAAAATTACTGTGGAAGATGCTACAAACTTAATGAAACGTGGCTTAGACAATGTATGTGAATTTAAGTTTAAATTCTGAGGATGCTTATACATTTTCCTAGAAGGCTGGTGTTCTATGTAAGTTTTCCTGTAGGGCTGTTTTGCTAGTTAAATTGGCATGGAAGACAAATGCTGTGAACTTGTGGGTCTTGCTGCTGTTTCAGTAATAGGCATTTTAAGGGCTGACAGATTCCTGCTTCCCAGCCATCCTCTGCAGAGACCAGCAGCTGTCCCAAAATGCTGTACCTTGCCTTGGATGTATTTGTGAATGTTTTCTGTGTTCACATGCGTGACATTTTGCAACATCTCAGCCCTGGAGGTAGTGATGTTAATCATCATTAATAATCTGCTGAGCTTGTAAATATTTAAATTGGCTTTCCCCTGGGGTATTGAGTGAATCTGGGGCAGATGTGGAAACAGAACTTGTTAATCCCATCTTTACATATGGTACTGAAAAAAGTAACTAAAACTTCAGAACTTTGCTAAAAGTGGTGTTAATGAAAAATTGTCACTGGCATTGATGGGAGTATGTCTGGAAAGAGGAGATTATATGATCCTCTTCATGTGCAGCAACTTACATACCATTCTAAAAACAAAAATATTCTTTTCCATATAACATGAGTTTGACAGATGTCAGCATCTATTCCAGCAGGTTCCACCACTGTAGACATAATATGGATCAACAAAACAATTACTTTGTTGGCATGTCTCAAAGCAGATCTCCAAGTGAAATAAGCTGCATCAGAAGAAAGTCTTTGGGTGGGTAAAACTGCATCTACAATAAGGGTTTGTTAGAAACTGCTGTACTAGGAGCGCAGAAAGGATACACTCCTATCCATTATAGTTAGATTGGGAAAATGTTTGCATACAACCCAACCTGCACTTCATTTGACTCAAAATGGGCCTAATAAAACAACCATTGAAAGCAGAAGGAGTAGACTTGCCTTTTACTTCAGTTTCTAGGTCAATAATAAATTTATATTAGCTCGATAATGTACAGGACTCTTAAGCCAAAACCAAATGTGATACATATAGATATAGTTATCAAATAATCCCTAAAATTAAGCATCAGATAGTCATAGTTATTAAATAATCAGTAAAAATAATACAGAAGCTGTTATACAACCAGCTTTTCTAGATGAAAGTCTTTCTTTACCTTTCTGCTGTTATGGTAGAATGGATTTTATCTCAACTGTTTAATATTCACAAAAAGTTGTGTATGATTTGCCTGTTACGTTGGAACATGCAGGGGTTTAAGCAAAAAAGAAAAATCATACATGGAAACTGATCATCTGTGTAGTGTATCTCTTGAGATCCAAGCAAAGCTGTTCTTAGTATCTCCTTATGTTGCAGAGTTGTCAGTTCAAGTGGCGGCACATAATTGATAGATCTCTTAATCTGTATTCAATATATGTTGACAAAAATTCAGTATAAAGTGTAAGAAACTTGATTTTCACTATATTAACCCTAAAGGTTTGTGTGTCAATATACTTTCAAAAAATGCTTATTTCTGGAAATGATGAGGCCTTAGAAATGAATATTCATTGCCTTTGATAAGGTGAACTGGATAGTTTTTACTGACCTCACAGTTAAAGGATTGTAAAGTGACTTCTGTAAAATTAACTTAATGATATTTGAAAATTTTATTAATGCAATAATGATCACAGTTCAACCAATTCATTGAAGAAGCGTGGTACTTCTAATTGAGTTTTCTATATCCAATCTGAAAGATAATATCTCAGTACTGGATAAAAAAGTGATGCTATCTGGATTCAGCATGCAGTACTCTAGGCAGCATGTATGCTCTGCCATTCCCTCCACATATTAAGCAAGTTTATGCAGTTTACAAAGAGTGACAGGGCTTTGCCCATATGGAACTCTTATATGCTGGTGAGTGGTAGCAGGTGGCTTTTGAAGGACAAACCAGCAGACACCAGTGAAGTGCTGTTTGTAGAGGGGCACATCAGTTCTGGTTTCATTGTACTTGGCATGGGTAAGAAAGATGATGGTAATACGACAACGTCTGCCTGTACCTGTCAGCTGACTGTTTCCCAAGATTTCCACAGAGCTTGAACTCTATCTGCTGACAGGAGCTTCACGATGTGTCACTGCATCTCCACTGCTGCTGTTGCGTTTCCAGGTTAATTAGTGCTGTTACAGAAGTTGCAGTGCGTTATGTTACATGCTTCTGGTGTGTGGATATGTCCCAGGCTTGTTACCAGTGTTAAATCCAGAGCAAAGAGTCTGTAATAATCGCTGTTTACCCTTGTCTTTTCTAGCATCTTAGTATCTGTTAGCTAATACACTCTTAGAAAAGACCACACAAAACCCAAAATTAGGATTTTTATGGGCTTGTATGTTTTTAACTGGATGATGGCACTGAGTGCACAGAGCTCAAGCCGCTGGAAAACTAGATTCCATTCAGTATTGTTTGTTCTGTCACAGTAGTCTGTAGATGCTCTAGAAAGAATAGCAGAAACTTAAAACTCCAGTAAAATACTTTATACCAAATCCATTGGTTTCTCTTCTGCTTCATTTTGATTTTTTTCACTCTGATGAATAGCACTTGTGCTTTTTTAACAGCACTTGTGTGTGCACCCTCATGCAATACATCCAGCTCAACAGTCACGTTTAGGATGTTTTGATTTTTTTCACTGACTACTAAATTGACTGCTTTTGAGTACTGCATTGTGACTGACTGATGCTGTAGTTGAAATCTCTGATGGGGGAATTCATCAGTAAAAAAAAAAGGCAGCCCAGGAACTGATAAAAGTATAAATAGTAGTCTTAATATGCTAAGTCATCAGTTGCTATGTAATTTATTGCAGACCTTTGCTGACCAGGTGTTAGTCAACTCTTCAAAAGACTTGTCAGAAAATTGGACTTGTAAAAGAACTTCTGTACAGTTCCAAGGGCAAACAAATGTTTGATGATACTACGCTTATAGTGATTGTTAAGAGAGTAAACTGCACACCTTTTGTTGTATTTTTCTGCCTTCCCCTGTTAAGTGATACAAGTAAAATTTTCTGTTTTGCTTTACAAGCATTAGTGCTGGTACCAGTGGGAATTTGGAGAGGTGGACAAGAGAGAAGGGGCAAGGTTGTCACGCCAGGAATAATTCTAAGGCCAGTCTAAGCAGTAATGGGTATTATATATGTTGCACAATAGGTGTTTTTCAGAAGTATAGGATGGTTTGCTGTGTTAGCAGGACAGTTGGTAATATTCAGTTCAGCTCGCAATAGTTCAGCTCTTATCAAAAGTTACCACATTTTCATTTGCATTGAAAAGTTTGGTTTCAGAGGCTGGTATTTAAAAATTTAAACAGGAAGCATTAACCAAATTCTTCAAACTATTTTTGAGAATTCAGCTAGCAGGAAAAAAATGTCTCTTTTCTTTAATAACAAATATTTTGGTAATGAGGCAAACCTTTTTAATGTTGTAGTTTAGAGGGGAAACATGAATGTGGCTGGGGAAGACCTCCTGGATTTTCTTGCTTATGTGTGGCCCATAATTTTCAATATTAATTGGAACTGAGTGTGGGAGAAATACAAGGTGGCAAGGGAAACCTGGGAAAGAGTGTGCAGCCAAGAGGTGAGGTTAGATGAGACACTGGGTGTGGGGAACAGGAATGGTGAAACTAGAATTGCACAGGTCTAGGTAGGGAACACCTGCTTGGTGAGGAGGAGGTTTTGAGATAGATGAGGTACAGTCCTGATGGTGAAGGAACTGGACTGAAGGAGAGGGGAATGAAGAAGCTACCAGAGAGGGACTAAGCCTGGGAAGCACTGGGACTAAATCATGGACTGGGAAACTAGTGTACTGGGCTTGAGTATTGTTACTGGAGAAATTGGATTACTTTGTGGTGGCAAGACCGTGGGAACCAAAAGCAGAAGTCACAGGGGGTAAATATAGAGAATCTTGAACAGTGAACCAGCACATTCCTAGGAAGTTTCAAGAATGAGAAATTATTCTTAGGGTGGGCAGTAGCGGTTGCAATGCAGGTGATTGGTTAGTCAAGATACTCCTGCAGAAGTCTCGCCTGGATGCAGTGCCCACCTGCCTTGTGATGCGCAGTCCAAACCTTCTGCTTGTTACTTGAGAAAGTTGCAGTGTAAAGCAATTAAACAGCTCATTAGCTGGCCAGTTGTTTCCAAAAATGCCTCTTACATACGTGGTTGTGATCATAATATAATGCACTGCTTTGAAACTGCTTCCATGGCAGTTGATTCAGGTGGGGGAAGACCTGTGGCAGGGCTTGCTGGGATATCGCTGAAGGACTGCAGTGAGCATGGAAGTAGCAGGTGCCATAATTTGTGTAACTTCTGTATGAAGCTACAGTTGTTACTCTATAAAATAAAGGTATGTTCCTAGGCTTTTCTCCAATTACCTGCTTTAGCTTGCACTGGAACAGTAGGATGTAAATTGTCACATCATGCCTCACCAGGGAAGTAGGATGTTATGACAAAATAGGCAGTGTGACAGTAGAGCCAGTGCAGAGTCGTGGGACAGGGGCTTTTCCTAGTCAGTTCCTAGTCAGACACCAGTCTTTTCTGGTGTGTTCTCTCTGGAGCAATGCTCTTAACAGTCCCATAACCCCGAAGTATCCAATTGTGGTTTATCCCATGATGTCTATTGGAAACAGCCTGTGAATTGCACCCTGATGTAGTTCTACAGCATTTGTAGGCTAGGGATTGCCATACTGTTTTCCCTGAAGTGAACCAAACTGGGAAGCACATGCTACCATGTATCTGGAGATTTATCTTCATGCAGTTACAAGACTTTATCGTAATGGGATTGGAAACCTTGTTTCTGCTATCTCTAAGTTGTCTAGGGTTTTATTTAATTATTTATTTTAAGACTGGCTCTCTCTTAATTGGATGGATTATCGAAGAACTGGAATACCCTCAGTAATAGGGAATAACCTGGATACAACTGCATATTGTAAATGTGAGCTGTCTCCTCCAAGAGTGCACTCAAATATGGATAGCCTCCGACTGTGGACGGCTAATAAGCTTTGTATGTTTGTATATCACTTCTTCTGAGCTGGTATGGGCTCTCAGAGCACAACTTGAAATACTTCAGATGGTGCTGTGGTTGCAGTAGACTTTATCTGCCTACAGGTAAATGAAAGTATGCACAAACACTGTTTATGTTACTTTTAGAGCTGATCTGATGCTGACATTATTTTTTAAAAATGTGCAGCTTGCTCCTACGTGACTTCAATTGTATGATTACACACTCTCCTTTGAAGTAAATTTTCTAACATTCTGATAGGATCATTTATCTTGTGAAGTAGTCTGAGGTTTTAGAGCTAAATGCTGCTAAACAGTTTGTATTTTATTTTCTTTATCCAAAAATGTTTGTCAAGTCCCTTCTTGAGGGTTTAATTCTTGCCAGCTCTGTAGTGTGTGATTCACAAGGGAGTTACTTAATGCTGTGTTTGTGTGATTACTCGTGACTTGTGAAATTTTAAACTTGCTTTGCCTGTCTAAATGAGGTACTTATCTATTCCATCTCCTTTCGTGGCTGTGTCGCCTTATTCAAGAAAGGAAAGGGCACTGTTTTCATAAATGGCTACTACTTGTTGAATGAAGCAGATGGCCTCTGATGTCATTTTGACATTTGACTGCATGACAGCATTTCAGTCTAAGTGTTCAAGTGAAAGCAGTTATTTGTATTAGGTTTTTCAGTATGTTGTGTAAAAAATGCAATCAATACAGAATTTAGATGTGACATAGGTCCTGTATAGTCTTGGTGAATAACTTCTAACTTGAACCACTCAACTTACTGAAAAGTCTCTGCTGATGTGAGTACCACTCATGGTTTCAGAAGTGTTTTGACATACTTAGACCACGAGTAATATTTTTTTATTCTTTCCTCTTACAGTTCATTACTTTCCAAAATGGAGCTATGTTTGTTACTAAGATAGTTTTTGTCCAAATCCAGTGTGCCTTGTTTCTTCAGCTAATGTCAGGTTCTTCACACATGTCCAGATCTTTTGGATTGAAGGTATGTGGTGATTAGGTACTGCTGTGCTCTCTGACGTGCTTTTGGGTACTTGTGATAGAGCAGGTACTAGTAGCTGAGTGAGTGTCCCCTCTCTGCCACCATCCTTTGGTTACTGACTTCTTGGGACTATTTTCAATGTAACACCCAGATATTCAGAGGATGTCTGTTTGTGCCAAAATGGAATGACCTAGGGACACCCACTGTGCTTCAGATGTGGTCTTGCATAATGCTTGTTGCAGAAAAACTCCATCTACTTCATTCCATGCAGTAGTTTTACAAAATAACATCTGTGCATGAAATCACCTACTCTGATTTGCTTCTGCTGTTGCAATTGGTTACAAGGCAGAAAGTCACAATAGACCCAGTACAAAACAGAAATAATGGAACCTTCTGTACAGAATGAAATGCTGTGAGTTTGGTCTTTTAGACTGTGCCTCTCTTTAATGTGTTCCTGACAACTTAGATGATACGCTGTTACAAACGAGAGCCATTAAAGTTGGCTGTCATGTCCCTATATCTTCCTTTTTCCATGTTTTTTTTAAACCTCGTCTTTACTTACTAGCCATGTAGCTCAGACTGAATTTTTTAGCAGAGAGTTCAGTTATTTTCAAAAATGAGGCTTGGAAAGCCACATTATTTTTCCTATGCAGGCATCTACCTTCTTTTCCTCAACGTATTTTCCCATGCTTGGTCTAAAAAGGTGGTGATGACATGATGGGTAGCAATTTTTGTGTTAGACATATTTTCTTTCCATGTTTGAAATCTCTTATAATTTAGTCTTTCCTTGGGGGAAAGACTAAAGGAAAGGTCACAATTCTGCATATATTCAATGAAGGCTTATTTTTGACAGTCAGTTACTCTGAAGGCTTTGCGCAATACTGAGCAGGAAGATGGTCCAAGAAACTGCATTTTGGGAGTCCTGAAAAAAGTAACTTGGGCTGAGTACGTGGTTCAGCTGTGAGAAACTCTCTGATGCTGTCATGTGACAACGTTTGTTGGCTCCTGTAGAAGAAGGATCAAATGTCAAGTGAATGAGAAGTGGTGGGAGTCAAGGAGTGTCCTGTTGCTAGAGGTAAGGAAGAAGGTGACTTCTTGTGACTTAGGGAGAGACTGAGAGTAGGAGAAATGCGGACAAGGTGAGAAGATGAGGTAGATAGTCATGAGAAAACAGAAGACTGCAGCAGAGAACAGCATCCAGGAAGAAACAGGAAATGATAACTAATCAGATAGAAGAAACAAATGAAGAAGAGGGACCACTTGATCTACAAGGAAGTGGTGAGCAGCAGGAGAGTACGAACCACCTGAATAAAGAACAGGATGAGGGGAAAGTGGGAGACTGAGCTTGGGTCACAGGGACCAAAGCAGATGAAGATCATGTTGTGTGTGATACATTGGGGGTGAAAGAGTACTGAGTGGAGACAAGAACTGTGGGAGTACTGACACTGAGTGGTAAACAAATCTAAGCTTGAAGTTGCGATAAAGGTACTGCAAATTAATTGAGGTCTGAGAAGATGAAGCTTTGAATGCAGAATAACAAACAGAGCTGCCTAAAGAGGGAGGTTGCACTCCTGTCATTGTGGTTCTGCCACTTCTCTGCTTTTCATTTTTAGTGCTTGTTGAGCTCTGCCACGTGCCAGCTCAGCAGCAGAAGCCTGTTGGAGCAGCCAGCAGCTTGAATCATCTCACAAAGGGGCCTAGGGAGGGCAAACTACTGGAAATGTAGGCAGGGGAGAATTAATGGGGGGAGTGGTATGGCCTTCCTCATGTGGCAGCAGTGAGGCTTTCAATCTCCTGACAGGTGAGAGCTGCATAGGTGAGGAGAAGCAGTTTGAAGGAAGGAGCCTGCTGCAGAGGAGAGGCAGGACTGCAGCAGTAACAGATTGGGAAGAAAGGGTCAAGTCTGAGAGGGAGAAGTTGGCAGACGAGTGAGTCTGTTGGGAATGTTTCTTCTCAAAATGCCTAGAAGATGCCTGACTTTTTTCAATATCACTATTTATTGCTGTCAGAAAAAATTGTAGAAGTGAGAGGAAAGGTGCAGATTTATATGGCAGAAATACATTAACATCCATTAGTAAAAGTGGAAGAGGTTTTTGCAGTAGGCCTAAAGGCTCTCATTCTGCGGATAAGTCTTGATGTAATTTGAACATTGTAGAATTTCTCCCATATTTAGAGGCCTAGGAAATAATGCATGAAAGAATGTAATGCTTCTCAAAGATGTAAAAGAAAGAAATATGAAATGTAAGCGCAGTCTTAATTTGTTGCATTTACAAATATACACCATTATCTTTGCTTTTAGCTAGTGTGTCTACTTTAGCCAGAAGAAAGAATGAACAGTATTAAAAGACCTCATGAATATATTGTTTCTCATCATAATTCTGTCTTGCTGTGCCCTATTCAAATTCTGATCCAAGTAACTGATAATTTCCATAAGCACTGTGAATGATCTCCTGTAGTGTGATACTGTTGCATACATACATTAAAATTTCCTTCTGATCTGCATACAGAGAGCTGAAGGATGAGAATTAAAAAGATTAAAATAAAAAATTGCATTAAAAAAAAAATCCAACTGCCCCAAAGCCCACTTGGCTGGACACATACAATTATTAACCTGGCAGAACACAATTCCATGTTGTATTTTTCCTTTGTGCTGCCAATCTGTAAATAAAACCCCCGGAGGTGAGTAATACTGCTAAAGAGTGTTGCAGAATGTAGGGACTAAGTCTGTCTTAATCCCAGAAGCTCTGCTGGGTTCCAGAGGCAAAGGCTGTGTCCTCATTTTTCGAGGTGGTGGTTCTGTGCCTTTGCAAAGACCTTGTTCTTTCCTTCTGTGCGCTTGCCCACCTTGTCCAGTGTAAATGTGGACTGATTTTTAGGTGCCATCATGTTCACTTTAAAGAATTATATGTAATATTTCTAATTTAATTCCACGAGTTATTATTGAAATACTTTTCCAATAAGTATTTTTTTTAGCAGCTGTTGGTGGAGTGTTTGGAGTTCTGTTTTTCTTGGAGACATGCTGAGGGATTGGTGATGAAATGCAAACAGGAGCTGTACAGGAATTTTACAGATCATTCTGCTGCTCAGATGAGATGCAATAGTATTGCCAGCCTTTGTCATTGATAATATTGAAAACACTTATATAATTGAAAAATATTTGACCTTTTTTGATAGCTGTACTTCTGAAGCTTTAGCTACCTGGATATTTTTAGTAAAATCCCATGTTTGAGCATACCATTTACTTGTTTAAACACAGTATCAAATCAGCATGGCAGTAGAGTGTTTGAGATCAGTTAAAAATAAAACAAAATGCAACAAAACCCTTCGCGACCATTTAGACACAAGGGGCCAAATTCAGCCAAGTGGACTCCAGAGGTATGATTCTGATGTTCCATACAGCATATCTATGCTGTGGAATTCAAGAAATTTTTCTGTGCTGGGAAGAGGGTTTTTTGCTTACAAGTTCCACTGCTGAGAATGTATGTATTGACTTCCTTCAGTAATTTTTTTATTAGCATTTATTTGTCCATAACTCTGAAGCAAACAATGTACCAGCATCTGGGTGCAGATGGCCTAATACAGCCTCTTCAAAGGTGAAGTTGTTGTATACCAGAAAACCTTAATCATCATTCTTTTCCTTCCTTAATTTGCATTAGCATAATTAAAAGATGGATTTGCTTTAACTCTATTTATTTTATTTTTTTCCCTTTTATTGCAACAGGCTAGACAGGTTCTTATTTACATCTATAAAATATGCTTGGGAAAGATGAAAATGATCTTTGCCTTAAGGGCAGAGCTCACAAACTCTCTGAGCTTCCAGATGAATCTATTTTATGTCAAAAAATTTAAGTTAGCTGACGGTTTATAGTAAATTTTCCCAGTTGGTATGCAGGATGCCTATGAATTTTGTAAGGATTGTTTCAGCTGTTAAAATAGTCTTAGACTTAATGTATGGTTTATGTATTAATAAATAGAAATGGCTTAAATAGTCACTCTCATGTTAGTATGGCTAAGGTGTTAACAGTTTCTGCAAACGCTGAGCTGATGTTATTTTACTGTGTCCTGACATAAGTTAGAACATTCACTGTAGAAGGTATTGTTTGTGATTTCAGGTAGTGCTCTAAACAAGGCATTCTGAAACTCTGCTTAAAATAGTGTGGATTTCTTCTTGTTTCCCTGGCTGCAGGTGTGATGGACAGGTAACAGAAGATTTCAGTTTGAAATCAGGGAATCAGAATGACCGAGTGCTTCCTGCCTCCCACTAGCAGCCCCAGTGAACACCGTCGGGTAGAACACAGCGGGGGTCTTGCTCGTACTCCCAGCTCTGAAGAAATCAGTCCTACAAAATTCCCTGGATTGTACCGCACTGGTGAGCCTTCACCACCTCACGACAGCTTGCATGAGCCTCCAGATATAGTATCTGATGATGAAAAGGAGCATGGGAAGAAGAAAGGAAAATTTAAGAAAAAGGAAAAAAGAAGTGAGTAGACAAATTCTCTTTGTAATTGAATGCATCTAATTTCTCTTCCCTTCATTCTTGGTCAAAATTACCGAGGATTCTGAGTGGACTTTTTAAAACTTTTTTTAGGTGTGAAGGAAGTTTGTGCAGTACCTGTTTCTCTTCCAAAAAAAGGGAGGGTTTTTTTGTTGTTGTTGTTGCACAGATACAAGTACCAAGCATGTCTCCAGAATTACTGATAAATGTGTTTATCCAAAACTTTCAATTATGTGTTGGTAAATGCCTTATGTGGGGTTTTTCTAATCTCATTATCAGTTCACATTCTGAGTGAAGGTTTTCAAATGTATTTCCAAATAGGTAATTTTTTAATTGTAGCTGAGGTGCTGTCTAAAATAAAACTGAAGTGGTCTCCGTACCATTTCCAGTTTTCATGTGCACACTGCACCATTATTTGAGGAGTAATGAAATCTGTGACCTTTTTTTCTCTCCAGCATCTCAGTTTAGTCTAGTCACGCAGTTTCCTCCAGCAGTGCCAAAGTATTATTGCAGAGGTCAGAAATATGCAAACCAGCACTGAGATCTGAATTTTCCAGAACTGACAGAGCAAAGGTTAGAAGAAAGTAAAGCTTCGACTGTATAATCCATTTTTTATCAGTGTCCAGAGTGGAAGTTTCATTTTAAAAAATTTTACTCATTCTCCAAAACAACAGAAAGCTTACCTTCTACCTTTAGGTTTGTGCAGAAAATTTTGGAAACATGGAATTGTTTTTATTCAAGATTTTTTTCTACATATTTTGAAAGAACAAAGCACTTTGGAATACTTAGCTGATACCAAGTACTCTTCAGTACCAGAAAGCCACTTACTTAATGTCCAAGTCTCTCTAACCTAAATAGCACATCCTAATTGCTAGTGCTTTTTAACTGACATTTGTTTTAGCAAAATTTCAAAATAATGTTCCTCTTCTACAGTACTTGTGTCTTTGGTGCCAGTGTATCATGCCACTTCTTACATGTGGAATCTGGAAGATCAGAAATAATGAGACAACACCCAGTATTCTGTTGGAATTAATATGGTGACAGTAATATGCATGCACATATTTAAATAATTACTCTTTAAGAAGTTGCTGTCACTGCACTGCTTTTAATCAAACCAGTTTCCTAGAATGCAGAAATTGTTTCTTCCGTGGTTTAGAAGGACTGTTGCTATTTTAACTAAAAGGTGTGTGCCTGAAGAATACTGTAACTCAAAAATGCATCCTCAGATTAAAACCAAGAGTTGAAATTCCTATGAGTTTTAAGAAAAGTGATTCCTAAGGGTTTTCTCTAATGTAAACAACAGTAACCTAGTAAGTTTACTGGATTGGTGATGAAAATTTGTTGCTGATTGGATAGGTCTAAATTCAGACAGTCAGTAGTTGCCTTCTTTTTTTTTTGGTTTGTTTTTTTTTTCAAACCAGCTGTCTGCTGCAGCTTTGCATTCCACGCCTCAAATTTAGAATTGGTAGAGGTCAGCATTGTACATCATGTGGGTTTCTTTGTAGTGGAATTCAACCTGTCTTGTGCTGGTAGTCTTAACTGAAGGCTGTTGTTCAGGAGGAAAAGTGCTTCTTCAGCAAATTCATGCAGGTTTGTGCACGTTGGCACTGTTACCACTTTCTTCCACAAGAGATTGCAACACATTTTCTAGCTGATGTAAAGCAATTTTTGTTACTTAAAAGAAACCTTGAAGGTATGAAAAATCCTCAAAGAACATGCGAAACATGGGAAGAACCAAATTATGTCTTTTAGCTCTGATGTAAAAAGTATTCGGCATTTCTTAACCCTAATATATGTCTGTCATAAAATTACCAGTCAGATAGAAAGGTTACATACAAAGCTTTCAGTACATCTCATACAGTCCAAAAGTAGTCATTATTGTAAATATACTCTCAGCAGACATTTTACTTGTGTAAATGACAAAGATTCTTTACAATTGCTTATCATAGTTGATTTTAAGGATTCCCCTTCCAGCTTTGACTTTTGTTATTCGTCCCATAACTTCTGATTCTTCCGTTTCTTCTTCCTTTTAAATTCTGTTCTGTGTGTTCAGATACTTTCTTTCATTTTTTTCTGGCTACCTGCTCTGGTTTTGGACAATACACAGTCTGCTATGATCATGTAATTTGGAGTTTATACAAATGTAACTGAACATGTCAATGAACAAATGACAAGCCGACATTACATTGTGACACAGTGAATGTTTGTTGTATTTGCACTGTTAGTGAACTAATGTCAAGGTCATCCTAACTTCTGAAACTATAACTATAATCCCACAAAGATTTTGGACCGTTTTAATAATATTCTAAATGTAAACTATGCAAGTGCTTGGAAAATAAGAAGGCTTATAGGGAGGGAAGGGTAAATATCCCGGAGTTATTAATTTTATTTTTTCAGATAAATCCTGTTTGCAAGAGTAATGTACTCTTAGCTTCATTATTACTACCTATATTGAAAAAGCATTTTTGTGTACTAGCAGGGGATCTTTTTTTGCTGTGTGGTTAACAGGATTTGATATTTTTCATGTTAATGGCAATAACCTAATAATACACAGCAATTATTCTGGGGCAAAAGTACTAGAAATGTTTTGGAGATAATAGAAAATTAAATGCAATATTATTTTTTGTGTGGAATGTCAGCTGCTGGAAAAATATTTCAGCCACTAATTTCTATTCTGTACTCCTCTGAGAGACTGGGTGTTGGTTGGCTGCAGTTAATTAGGGGACTTATTAGAGATTTCTCTCTAGTGGCATAGTTTGAAGTCAGATCTGTTCCCTGACTCAAACAGAACTACTGTGACAGCAGGAGAGCAAAAATGAGTCTCTTTTAGTCAGTAATGGAGTATCTGAGACAGCAACCAGTGTAATTGATTTTTTTTAAAATGTTTAACCACTTGTCAGCAATTATGTGTTGATAAAGTCATAAAATAGGCAGTTTCTTGCTAAAGAAAAATTATAAGAAATACTTAAGTAGAACAAGCTTTTCTACCCCTTAGAATTTCTGTAGATAAAGAGTCTGTATATAGTAGATCTTACTCTGCTTATTCATTTTACTTCTGAGATTGATGCTGCTGCACAACATGAGTTCAGTATTAGCTAGGATTTTTATGTTTAGGATAATTTTCAGGAAATATTTTTGAAGATCAAATCCCTGTTGGCCAGGCTGTCCTATATGTTCTTTTGGAATGTAAATGAAGGCGATAGCAAGTCACTGCTGTTGCAAACAAAACATTATTTTTACTCATCTAGTGAGTGGAGAAGCTCTGAATACAGTTTCCAGATTTACTTACTAAGAAGTTACTAGAACTGTCTACCCCTGCCTCTTCATATCAGGGTTTATCTTTGAGATAAATAGGATGTGTTGCTGCATCCCATTCTACTGGCAAATTGCTGTCTCTGTATACGCCTGTGCATTTCTCTAGCAAAGTACCATTTGCAAGATGTTACACTTGAGAGGCGGCGGGCGTTGGCCGAGTGGCGTAGGCCCCCGCCTGTGGAGCCGGCTCCTCCTCTGAGGACGCCGGTTCGAATCCTGGAGGAACTCGCTGTCGCCGTCCGAGCGTGCTCGGCCGTGGCAAGATGAACCTCAGGAGTAAAGGGAGTGGGGCCAGTTCCGCGCACACTGTGCCTCACCTAAAAAATCCATTGCGCAGGCTTATCCCAAGATATTCATTCGCGAAGTCCAACCAACAACAACAACAACCATTTGCAAATAGTTTAAAAGTCTACCTTTCAATGCCAGTGATTATTTTAAATCAAAATAAAGAAAGGCAAATTTCTTATTTTAGCTTCATCTGCTCTGCTGGCATAGCTCTTCAGAGTAATCTGAATGCAGAATTTGTTTGGGATCGTTGCACTCACATCAGTGAGTTCAGTAGATATTAAAGACAAACCAGTCGAATTCAAAGTTGCATAGTAAGTGTTGGTAGTGTCTGTAAGGTGGAAGTTTGTATTGATAATACATCTTGTGGGCAAGGAGAGGAAATAGAAGCCATCTGCCCAAGCTCATTGTGCATTCATGTGTCTTACAGTTTCACTTATATTTCAATATATTGCATCACTGGTGAAAACAATACAGTAATTTTATTACCAAAACTATGGTAAAGAAAACTGGGCTACTCTGAGAAGTGTTAAACCCCCTTTTGGTATGGGTGAAATACTCAGTAAGATTCTGTATTAATATATATCTCTAAACTTGGTTGACTTATGTTACTGAGACAAATGAAAAAAGGCTGGTTTTGTATTTGACTTGCTCCTTCATGTCTTCTCACGAAGTCAAGAAATACCAGTTTCAGTAATGTGCTATTGCTGGTGCTATGTTACCACAGACCTGGAAAGGCACCGGGGTTTGTGTTGCAACGTGGAGTGTTGCGACATGCAAGGCAGGAGCTCTGTTGGTGGCACCAACCTCCAAACATGGGTCCCCTTTGTTGGAGCTTTTCCTGGTGTGCATGTGAAACCCCACGCTGTTTGATTGGGAGCTATCTCAGCTACCCAGCAGGAAAGACTGGGGGCAGATTGTTCTGGGGTCTGACTGGTGAAGATACAGCTTTCTGTTTGGAAATTGCATCTTTGAAGTCCATCTTGAAACTCAGTGCCAGCCCCATCTATCTCATTCTCACAAAATAGCGTGGTGATGGTGCTCCTCCTTTGTCCTGTGGCTGGTGCATCTGCAGTTCTTTCTGTATCAGAGTGAGATTTAAATCCTTAGTTTATGCCCTGCAGGCTTCCTTACCCATTTCTGGTTTTCCTTTATGAAAACAGTGAATAATGTAGCCAGTAAACAGGGAGGCAGAGACCTGGTTGGTGATTATGCTCCAGTTAACATTTACATTTTTGTATTGAAATCCACTTGGACAGGAACAGTTCTGTGGGTCTTCGTCAGTCTTCTATTAAAGTGTGTGTTTGGTACTCCTAGGGAAGAGTCCCAGCTGGGAAGGGACAAACAATTGTAATTATTTTATGGTAGTTCCATGCTTTAATACATTTCCTGTATTTATTTGGCTATTAAAAGCTATCTTCTGCAGAGCAGCCAAGGAGACTTCAAAATAGAGATAGCTCCTTGGATGTGCTGAAATAATGCTGAGAAACTCCACAGCCTGGTATAGTTCAGAATTGGAAGAATAAAAGACTGAATGTCCTTTGGTCTTTTGCGTAAGATCTTTCACCTGAAAGAATTACAGGCTCTAGCCTCATGCGTGATGTGCTCTCATATTATCTAAGGAGGTAATTTTCCTCTACCCAAAACTATGCACGCAAGAGCACTTGGCTGTCAGTGCTTCCTCACTGGAGCAGAGGCAGTGCCTGCAGGTAGTGCAAGAACCTCTGTACAGAGTGGATCGGTATAATGGGGGCTTCATGTTGAAGCAAGAGCTTGCTGCCCACAGCCTTGGTGGACCTGGCTGGTGCAGATGGCATGTGAAATGCCATCTTTGTTGACCAGGTTTCAGGCTTGGTTTCCTTACGTGGGGTACAGAGTATGTAAAATAGAACCAGTGGACTTGGAAGTTGTGTTGGATTGCATGTCGTTTGTGGGTTGTTTTTTTGTTGGTTGGGTTTTTTTGTTAATCCACCTTTAGAGATTTTCATGTTCTTGCCTGAAGGCGAGGCAGGGCTGGCTGCAGAGGCGTAGTTAGTTAAAAGCACTGGTGTGTGTTTTAGACAGCACTTGGTGTTTTGCTGCTGGAACAGTGTACTCAGCCCAGGGACTTGTTTGAAGCTCTCCCATATGCTTAAGGCAAATCTGCACCTTCATGGGCAGGTATTGTGCTAGTGTTACTGGAATTGTTTTATTCATCTACTGAAAAGTAAGTGTGCTAGTGCTTTTCTAGGTTTGGGTTGTGGGTTTTTTTAGTGTTTTTTTGAGGCTGAAACTTGACTAACTTCATACCTACCTTAAAATTCATAATATTCTGGAAAGAGATTGGGGTTTTAAGTGGCAGAAGTTTAGTTTGTTCCTAACAGAAATTTGTTAGACTTACGTGTATGCAGTAATGATCCTTAACAGCAATTCTTATACTGTTGATTACAGGAACATAGAGAAGTTGCCAGACAGTTGTTTTTATTTTGCATTTCCTTGACTATTAGATGGGAATCTAGCCCTTAAGATGGACATTGCCATTATGAGTAAGTATATAAAATATTCATTGTTTAGATCCTTCAGGAGATCTGTGGCTTATCTCTGATGTGATTATGCAGCCTTGATTTAATCCTTGTCCACTCAAGTGTGTAACAACCAAAGAAGACTTTGAGAAGTCAGGCAGGTGCTATTTTTTAATTCATGTTGCTTCTCTCTCCTCCTTATGTATGACTTAATGTTCTCTCCCTGTTGCAATATACTGTCTAGAAACTTACAGCTGTCCTCTTCCCTTCTCCTCCTTTGCCTAACAGCGGAAGGTTATGCTGCATTTCAAGAGGACAGTTCCGGTGATGAAGCTGAGAGTCCTTCAAAGTTGAAACGGTCCAAGGGAATACATGTCTTCAAGAAACCCAGCTTTTCAAAAAAAAAGGAAAAGGATTTTAAGATAAAAGAGAAACCCAAAGACGAAAAACACAAGGAAGATAAACATAAGGAAGACAAACATAAAGAGAAGAAGTCAAAAGACTTAACTGCAGCAGATGTTGTAAAACAGTGGAAAGAGAAGAAGAAAAAGAAAAAGCCAATTCAGGAGCCAGAGATACCTCAAGTGGATGTTCCAAGTTATAGACCCGTGTTTGGGGTTCCTTTGTCTCATGCCGTAGATAGGACCATGATGTATGATGGCATCCGCCTGCCAGCAGTGTTCCGTGAATGTATAGATTACGTAGAGAAGTATGGCATGAAGTGTGAAGGCATCTACAGAGTTTCAGGTACTCTGAGCACTCTCATATGAAGGTTTCTAAAGTCTTTACTTGCAATTTTCATATTATTTTACTGTTTGCAATGCCTAGAGACTCTATAGCTGCATTGATTTTAATTATCCAAAAGGTCACCAAATTAATTATCATCAGGTCACCAAAGTTAAGCAAACCTCTAAGTCTGAAGTACCAGAAAAATTGGTACTGCTTAATGGCAGTAAAAACAAACTTGTTTTGGCCTTTTGGATGGTAACAGTGAATAAAATGTGTAGTATGGCCAGCTTGTATTTTTTTTCTTCTGCATTAGAAGTACAACAGTACCAGATTGCAAAAGCAAAAATGAGATAAAACAGTTTTATCATGTAAGTTTCCCACTGAGTTGTTTTTTCTGGTTACTTCCATTGTATGACTTTTTTTTCAACAAATACTTTAATAACCAGAAAATACAAGTTTCGCTGTTTAAGCTTAGCAACATCCAGCTAATTAACCATGGTAATTGCATAACACCAGCTTACATAAATGAGACCTCAGTTTTAGTCAAGTTAAACAAAACAGTCCCATTGTTTGTGAGCTGCATCAGCAATGTAACTCGTGTAAGTACTTCTGTGGGTACGTGAAAGGGGGCTAGAACAAGCGCGAAAAGGAATTGGAAGAAAAGCACTTGCAACAGGTTGCCCAGTGCTGTAAAGCAGTAATCAAATTATTTCGGAGGCTTCATTAACCTGTCTTTGTGCTGTCCATCTGTGTGATAGTTGGTAGGCATGCATAAATACTGCAGCAAGTAAAGCAGTTGCTTTGTCTAACCCAGTGAAATATTTTGGTTGATTGTTTTTTCTAGACACCGTGTGTTGGGAATTTTCACAGGTGTGTTTTCTCTAAGTCGTTTCTGCTCCGTTTGCTTTGTAGGTGTTCTCCAGTGCGACAGCACCCTCTTGTGTCAGTAGGCTTGTTTAAATTGAGAGCTCAGAGAGAGCACTGCAGTGGCTTAACGACCTGCCAGCTGTCCTGATGGCTCATTTTGGGCATGAAACTGAGCCTGTTTTACCTGGCATTTATCAGGGCTGAGTGTGCCCAGTTGTGCTCATTGTGTTTGAACCAAGCCGTGGCAGCACCAAATTGGAGTAACTCGTGGGTATTTGAGCTTTAAGAATGAAGTTTTTCTGAGTTCAGGAAGATTGGATGTCACTGACTTATAAAAACACCTTACAGAAAATCTTGGATGGGTTGAATTATGATGTGAACAGATCAAGAATCTTGTGAGATTCCTTTGCTGAGTAGGGCCAGCTGGAAATCTGGAAACTAAAAAGTGTGGGAAACTAAAAAGAGGAAAGCTGTTATAGGTAGAACTTGTTGCACTGTATTTGAGTTGATAACATATTTGCTACTTGGCTTAGGGATGTATAATTGAACAGCCAGAAAGATGCTGAATGCAAATACATGATTGATCTTAAGGTTCCCCTAACCTTTCTCACCTAATTTTATGTTCTTTGATGGAAGGGAGTGCTGGCAGCAGTTCTGATTCAGAGGTCTGTCAGTGCTATGGCTTTGCTTCTTAGTACTAATCAGTGCTTTTAGAACTAGTGATCACATAATTTAGAGTTGTGATTTTCACTTTGTTACATGTGGATGACTTTTAAAAGGTGTTCCACAATTAGCTTGAGTTGTAAAGAGGTGAAATAAATGCTTCTCAAAAGAAAAGTTTAAATATAACTATTACATGTTTAGAGTTGAAATTTCTCTTAATTCTCAATCTAAATATTTTAAGGAATAAAATCAAAAGTTGATGAGCTGAAAGCAGCCTATGATCGCGAAGAGTCTCCTAACCTGGAAGAATATGAGCCCTACACAGTAGCCAGCCTGCTGAAACAGTACCTGCGAGAACTGCCCGAAAATTTGCTTACCAAAGAGCTCACGTCCCGCTTTGAAGATGCTTGTGGAAAGAACACAGAGGCTGAGAAAGTTCAGGAGTGCCAGAGGTTGCTGAAAGAGTTACCAGAGTGTAACCATCTCCTGATTTCTTGGCTGATTGTGCATATGGACCATGTTATTGCAGAGGAACTGGAAACAAAAATGAACATCCAGAATATTTCTATAGTGCTCAGCCCCACTGTCCAGGTATGTGCACCACACATCAAGTGTTAGACCACAGCTTCAGTCTGAGAAAGACCTCTTTGTAGGAATTCTCTTGCAGATGGGAATTAGGTATTGTCTGATTTGTTTAAGCTGAATTACAGTTTTTCTTTATGCCTCAGGAAACCAGAATGCTGGGAAAGGGAAAACAAAAGACTTTCCACATGTGAGCTTGCATACTATGGGTCTGATACATGATTATGAGAGTCTTAAAAAGACTGTGTTTTAATTCTGTCATGAACAGCAGTTGTTTAATGTTGAATTTGTCCAGTAATTCGTGCAGACACACAATTTCTGTGGGCTTCTGATTCAGTGGTAATTTAGTGCAGACTATACTTTGGTTAATTTTAATATCAAGCCAATGAACCCTGTCCTGCATGTAGCTCCTTCTGGTGCATTAATGATGGGTAAAATGGTTTTGGTGTCTGCAGTCAAATGACTGGGGAAAACCAACTTATTTTTCCAGTAAGATATTATAGTTTCTGGATTGATTGATTGATTCCTTAATAAACATCTTGGAAATATTTAAGTGTCTCCTATGCATGATGAAAACTTGGCATTATTGGGTGTGGGCCTTCCAGAACAAACCCCACACTTTAGAAAAGCTTAACTTATATAATTAAGAGTCCAGATGGAGGCCCAGTAGCAAAAGGGATGGGTGTTCTTCTTGGCTGTTTTGCTGTACCAGACACCTTTCTAGCTGAGAAAAGAGGTAACAATTAACATAAAACAATGCAGGCCCAGTCATGTTTTGTTAGTAACTAGATCATAGCAATTAAAGTGCAGGTAGTGACAGAACTAAATATTAGTTTCAGGATAATTTTTTTAATTCTAATGGAAGGTACAGTATCAAAATAAATACTTGCTTCTGGCTCATGTTAAAACAAGGAATACAGTGGAAGATCATTTCAAACCACTTTTTTTTTTTCTAGTATATTAAATCATCTGAGGGAGAACCTGTAGAAAATACTACAGTTTGGGGTAAGGAAAAAGAAGGTGTAGCCAACCAGCAGCCATAACATAGTATGGCTGGTGTTCCCTTTTACAAACTACCTGAGTAAGAAGGTAGATACATTTTTGTATCTACCAGTGATGCAAATAATTATGGTAGGCTAAGACATGTGAAGATTCTGAGTTTAGCATGAAAATGCCTCAATAAACATAGGTAAATGAGACAGTGAAATGATCCTTTGATGCCAGCACTGCATTGTTCAAAGTGTCATTTTTAATTCAGATTTTAATCTCTTAGGGCAAACTGGCATGACTGGCTCACAGAAAGGCATATTGAGGGCTGCTGTTTCTGCAGAAAGACATTATGCTCTACAGATAATGTGAATAAATCATCTTAACCAATATCCTGTCTGTCCTTTCTTTGCAGATCAGCAACCGTGTCCTGTATGTGTTTTTTACACATGTTCAAGAGTTCTTTGGGAATGTGACCCTAAAGCAGGTGACAAAACCTCTTCGCTGGTCGAATATGGCGACAATGCCAGCACTTCCAGAAACACAAGAAAGCATCAAAGAAGAAATCAGGCGACAGGTTGGCAATTACTTTAGTGTTTTTCTTTGCCCTGGATTCTATACATTCAGTAGTGAATTCTTGTAAGTGTTTAACATAATTTTTAATTCCATCACAATTATCCTGTCAGTGGAGACCACTGGAAAGAGACAGATGATTTCCTTTCCTTTTTCATCTGGAAAGTTGCTGCAGTCTTGTGGTGATCTTAGCTGCGTCATTCATGGAGTGTAGTTCAATATTTTTATCATGGGAGGAAGGTCAGGAGAGCACATTAAAGAGGGTGGTTTCTTTAGTATTGCTCTTCAGCTGGCTCTAGATCATGTGCTGGGTCTATGTGCACACTTGTTCATTGACATGTCAAGGTTTGAAAATCAGAATTCCCAGCCTGTTGCCACAAAGCCAAAAAGATTTTCCTTTTCAGTCTGCTCTGCTCTAGTATGTTAAAGACACTTAATTTCTTTGGCAATATTTCTAGGAATTCCTACTGAACTGTTTACACAGAGACTTGCAGGCAGGGATAAAAGACTTGTCCAAAGAAGAGAGACTCTGGGAGGTGCAAAGAATCTTAACAGCTCTCAAGAGGAAACTAAGAGAAGCTAAGAGACAGGTGGGTAACTTTCCTATCTATTGGCCATACATCTAAATCATGGCTCCCCAGTCTGTGACAATGCAAAGGCACATGGATTAAATCACATTTCAGTCTTTTTACTGCAGATTCTCTCAGCTTAGCTTTACATGCCTGATGAGCAATTGCATTTTCTGCTTAGCTGGCTCTCCCTAGAGACAGAGAGATCTTCACAGCTGTTCACCAAAAAAATACATGTGTGATGAAAAACTTAATGTTTTACAAAACATGTATTCATGATATGTTTAAACATTGTGTCCTGGAGTACCAAGAGGAATTACTGGAAGACTCAAGGTTAACAAACTTGAGAAGTACTTTTTTATGTCCCAGAGAAGGGAGAGACCTTGCTGAAAGCTTTCAAGACAACTGCAATGCTGTTCTAAATTTGGGAAATAATATGTTCAAAAAAATCTCTTTTAAAGTAACTAGAGTGACCAGGGAAGGTGTCCTTTTGAATGTTGTTCTCTCTCTCTGGCAGGAGTGTGAAACAAAGATTGCACAAGAAATTGCTAGCCTTTCAAAGGAGGATGTCTCCAAAGAAGAGATGAATGAGAATGAAGAAGTTATAAATATTCTGCTTGCACAGGTAGCTGGAAGGCACTTACTTGTTTGCCTGTGTTGGTATTTTGTATTTCAGATATACTGAATCATCCTTTGTCCCTTTAATGCAGAGGGACATTGAAGGCTTAAAGGAGTCTCTCTGTGCTTTAAAACACAAGGCTTTCTTTTAAAGGTAGATAAACAAGGGAAGGAATGCTGACTGCAGGAGTGAACCCAGAGCTGAGCAGACTCTTGTTAACAGCAGAAAGGAGACACTGCACCAAAAAAAAAACCAAAAACCAAAAAACCTCGTAGCCTTTGTTGTTAATGTACTTAGAAAGCACTTCCAAATCTAGCCGGTTTTAATATTGTTAAACTGCTTTCCTGCTGATCAAAGGAAGTAAGGCAACTATTTTGGCTTTTTTGCCTTCCCTTCCTTCCCCCAGTAGCTTTGATCTTTTCCCCACTGGACTTTCCTCCTTATATTCATCTTCAAAGACATATAATTCAGTTTTTCCAGTTATTTTACTGGTTGGCCAGATCTTTCCCCTGCGATTTAAGGAAAGGCAACCAAACATACCAGGATTTGGTATGTCATCTCCACAACTCAGTACAGCGATCACCTTGAGGATTCAGAACAGACATTGTTGGGTTTGAACTTATATTTGCTTTGAGGTCTTGATGGATCAGAGTTCAAAGCAGGCATGCTAACCACTGAAAATGCTGAAAGTATTTTAAAGAACGGCATCATCTCATACTTATTGTATACTCCTGTAGGAAGTAAAGTCAGAGCTTTAAGTGAACTAACTGATCATTGCAGGAGAACGAGATTTTAACAGAACAAGAAGAACTGCTGGCCATGGAGCAGTTTCTGCGGAGACAGATTGCCTCAGAGAAGGAAGAAATAGATCGTCTCCGAGCAGAAATAGCTGAAATACAAAGGTAAAAGGGACAGCTCACTTCAGAGCCCTGCCAGGCCAGCACACTTAATTAAAAGTACAAATATGCTTTGCTGAAATAATATTCTAAACTACATTTAAAAGCTCACCCAGTGAACATCACAGTTGAAAGCCACTTATTTTTATTGAAGTCTCAACAATTTTAGATATTTCAGGATATTTTCTGTTGTTTAACTAAAATTATGATCTAAAGGAAACTAGGCCCTGTGCTGTAAAAAAATATCCTTTAAAATTCACTGCATTATTAAAATAAGCTTTGAAAGGAAAGTCAGAAGTTTTTTTAAAAGCCATTGGCAGATGATCCGGTGGATGCAAGTTACCCCTCTTATGCTGCCACAGTTCTGGCAGTCCTGATTTATGCACTTCTTGAGGAAGTGCTTAAACCAGGATTTGTCATTGGTCTTTCAGTCGCCAGCAGCACGGCCGAAGTGAGACTGAGGAGTACTCTTCCGAGAGTGAAAGTGAGAGCGAAGATGAGGAGGAACTGCAGGTCATCCTGGAGGATTTGCAGAGACAGAATGAGGAACTGGAGGTAAGATTTGGTTCTTAGCATTCACTGGTTCCCTTCCCTTGGTGGTTACTTGTGCAAACTGATCGTTTCACATCGGTTTTGCCCAGCCTGTGACCCACATGCCCACATTTGAAAATCACTTGTGTGCAAGGCCCTGTTGCTGTCCGGGCACTGCAGTGCTAAACACTGCCCGAGCTACAGCAGTTCTGTGTCAGGGGGAACACTGACATTTGGTTTTCCTTCCCTAAAAGATCAAGAACAATCACCTGAACCAAGCGATTCACGAGGAGCGAGAGGCCATCATAGAGCTGCGGGTGCAGCTGCGGCTGCTGCAGCGCGCAAAGTCAGAGCAGCAGGTGCAGGAGGAAGAGGAGCCAGAAAAACGTGGGGGTGTTTCTCAGCAGCAAAGAGACAGTGTCCTGGAGACAAAAGCAGCCAAAGAGCAGCCAAAAGCAAGCAAGGAGCAGCAAGTCAAGCCATCGCCAAGTAAAGACAGGAAAGAAACTCCAATTTGATCAGGCTCCTTGCCTATGCATAAAATCAACCGAACTGTGCAAATTACTGTAATTTGAGTCTAACTGCACAAATTATTGCTGGCTGTGTACATTCTGTAAAGAAATTTTCTTTTAAGCCCTGGAGACTTTTGTCTCTAATACTTGTGGCTTCTACTCATCAGACTCAGGTGAGTTCGGAGAGGCCAGAAGAGTTTTCCAGTTAGTATCAGATTATTTCAAGACTGGTTTCCTTCAGGTGATTTAAAAAAGTCAGTAACAGTTTTATTTCAAACCAAAATCATTATTTACATTCACTGGAGCAAAATTGGAGAATCTCTTTTTCAGTAAACAAAAACCCACCCACACTTAATAATTTTTTGCCTTGTGGATCTATTCATTCTCATTCACCATTATTTCTGCTTATTAACCGAGTCACTTCTTGCTTGTGCCTTTGATACCTTTCTGATGCAGATTATATACAAGGGAGCTTTAAATTTATCCTGGGTTGGCTGAAATGGTGGGAGACTGTGGGGTATCGTGTTTACCTGACATGCCCTTAAGCTTCATTTTTGTTCTGAGATGTACTAAGTGTAAAAACTTGAGAGAAATTATTTATGTCCCCATACGATGGAAATGCTCATCAAGAGCCATTCATGTCTTTTAGCCGTGTAGGTAACCCACTGACTCATTTATTAGCCACCTTCATCACACCTGTTCAAGACAGGCCCTGTTCACTCTGCTGCCACGTAGCCAAGAGCTTTGTCTTCATCCACTCTAAATGTTACCACCCCTTGGAGAAAGCCACTGCTTGTAGGCAGGGATGGGGATGGGTTACGTCACGTAGGATGTGTCTGCCTGACCAAGCAATACCACAATTCCCCTGCACAAGTGCCAGCCCCTTGTGCTTGCCCAGTAAGCCCAAAGAACAGCACCAAGGGGAGGCACCAGCAATAGCCTCTCTTGTTGTTGTTTAACAAACCAAGCACCTCCACCTGGGACTGCTTTTGGTTTGGCTGTTTTTACAGCTTCTACCCTTCAAAATCCTCCACCTACACTGGCATTTAAGGGCCATTTAATGTTTTGGATACACTCATGAGACTCATCCATCAAACCGTATATAGACAGAAACTCCACAGAGTGCATATAGGCTATCTTATTTTTTAATCTGGATATTTATTTTCAGCACCTGTTGGATGTGGTTGTATTCTTTATCTATTGCACTGTTGTGAATCATTGGCCATGATTTGATTTTGTACAAATAATGCTTTGATATGTTATAGAAAACAGCATAGTATTTTTTTAAAATTTGGAAAAAGTTTATAAACACAGAAAATGTGATCAGATGACAAATGTAAACTAAAGCATTCTCCCTTGCCTTCGTTACATACATTTTATATTTGCTGGCAATATTTAAACTTTCTGTTTGTTTAATTCACACTAATTCCTATTGAATTGTCATGGATTTTTCTAATGTTCTTCAGACAAATCTCTTAATATCGGTTAACTTTTATTTTGTTAGGATTGTATTTATCAAGCAAATAAATTCAACAGCCATTTGAAAGTAGTTTCTCATTTATCTACTTCATCATACAAATCACAGTGGTGCTTCTACATGCCCACTTGCAGTTGGGAAGTTTCTATGAAAAATTAATTTGGGCTTTCTTAAAAGCTGCTCTTTAAAAGAACGTTTTCTGCAACTGATGTGGCAGACAGTTCTGTAACTGAGGTGAACACCAAGTTAAATTTGATCAAATTAAAGATTTCAATTCTTTGCTTCTCTCTTACCACTCGAGGTCAGTTGTGAGAGCAAAAGCCATGTTGTTTACTCACATCATTACTTCCAACACGTGGACACTGTTCTCCAAGTGTGGCTCCACAGAGATCTGAAGCAGAGGTGGAACTGGTGCTCCTGCAGTAGCTGTAACAGAGACTTGGTTTCAAACCACCTGAGGAATGTTTCTGTGATGTGATCTGTCACATTGTGTGCCACAGCCCTGCCCTGCCAGCAGGGGGCTGTGGCAGAGCAGCAGCAACTGGAGGGGCTGCATGTGGCAGCTGTGAATAACTGGCCAAAAAAGCCAAAGCTAATTTCCAACAAAGTGGAAAGTAATTACAGCACAGTGCTTTGAGGGAAGGTGCTGTTCAGATCATGGAAACTGCCATACTGATCCCCAGGGTGCCAGCACTATCTGCACAGAAACCTGGTCACCTGCACCAAGGGCATGAGTGTCCTGAATGACCAGGTTATCCAAATCAAAGTATCATTATAGGGGCTTAAAATAATCCTTCTTGAAAATCTCTTTCCACCAGAGAAGGTGGGAGGTGATGGGACAAGGGAAAACTACACACCTTACTTGTTTTTGTGGCCCTTTTCAGCACAAGCCTCAAACAATTTGGTCAGATCAGTCAGTCAGAAGTCCAAAGGAGCAACAACCATATGAACAAGTCTTTGAGATTGCCATGCCAATACGAACCAGGGCACAAACCTGGGGGTTGCCAGCAGCAGGTTACTTGCAGCTAACAGGAGAACAGGATAGCTTTTACATCCATAGGACTGCAACTGCACAGTGAACCAACCTCAGACATCTGGCACATGGAGCAGGATTTCTCCCTCCCAGTAAGACTTCTTGCTCTGAAAAACATCAGCCTGAAGCAAACTGGTATTGTCTGAACAGCTGAAAAGGGTGGAGGTTATTTTACTTTATTTACTGAAAGATAAAAAAAACAAACAATGAGCAGTACTCCTCTCAGATCACATCCCTGCCACAAGTCTGAAAACAAGCTTGTGTCCAAGGCCTTGTAGCATTCCAGCCAGCCTTACAGGTTTCCTGAGCTCTGCAGTGTCCACACCAGGTTTCCAATGCTGGCTCAGCTTCACTTACTGAAACAAAACCATCTGTGCTGGTATGATTGTGGAAGGTTTCCTCTCCAGTGCTGCAAGGTACACAGTCCTACAGGGAACCATATAGGGGGCTCCAGAAATTCATTGTCCTTTATGATGAAGATAAAGGGCTACTGTACAGAAGGCTTCCACCTCTATTTACTAATTCTAATACTAGCACTGAAGGGATTTTTATCTGTATTCCATCAAATTAATGAGCTAAGTATAATTTTTTTAATCTGTGCACTGAAGCCAAGAATTTTATATCTGATCATGTAAAGCTAGTCTCTTTCAATTAACAAAAATAAGTTAACAATTAAAGCATTGACCTGAGTCTGCCACGAAGGTCTGATCAAGCTTAATCTGTAAACGTTTTCATTTCTCAGCATGCACCTCTGACTCATAATGCATCATCTGCAGAGAGAGAAATGCTTCATCCAGACCAAATATGGCTCATACCCAACAGCACAAGTTCTCCACAGTGTTCTTTAAAACACACTCCGACACTGGAAGCAGCAGCTCTGTGTCCCAGGGAGAGGAGGCACAGCCTGACCAGTGCAGCCTCGGGCCAAGCTCCGGGTGCTCCTTCACCCTCTCACCCACACAGATATTCAAAGTGACACCCACCAGGACAAGGCCCCTCTGGCTCAGCACTGGCATTTTCACTGCTGACCCTCTGGGACACAAAGGACTGCTGCCAAGTTTCCTCCGGAGTTTCTTGTGCTGCTTCTTAACAACATAAGCAAGGTCTGCCAAAGGATTATGCGCCAAAAAAACAGGATTTGAACCGAACAACCCCACTCCCACACTGGAATTTCCCATCTGAACTGCAAGACACGAGAGTTCTCAGTGCAGTGGGAGCAGCCCTTGCTGCCGGCTGGCCTGTCCCAGCGCCTGCCTGGCCATTCCCTCTGACTACACCAGAGCCAGAACAGCAGCTACAGCCCTTGTACAACTCCTACTACCCGTGTCCAGAGGCAGGCAGACATCAGAAGGGCCAAGACTAAAGGCTGCTGCACTCTGAATCTTCTAACGCTGTTCCTAGAGTCGTTTTGACTTGCCAGCTGACTCCTCCCTAGGTGCTCCTCCACAGGCTTCCATCAGGGCTGCTCCATCTTCCAAAGCAGGGGCGCACTGAGACCACTGGGGAGAGACCAATGTATGGTGAACTGGGGCTCTTCACCATGTGCATTTCCCTTCCCAAATCCCTCATCCGCTGAGCTCCCCACTTCAGGAGAGGAACCACAGCAGTATCTAAAGTTCCACTTTGGATAGGGAAGGGAGCCATCAGCATGGCCAAAGCCTTGTTTAGCTACAGCTCAGCAGGTGACCAGGGAAAGTGGTGGTCTAAGCATATTGAGAGATGGGAATATCACATCCCAAATTCCTGCAGCAAGGAACACCACTGGCCTGGGAGTCCCCATGAGCTCCTGCTGCTGCAGCCTCCCCCTCACCCAGCACTGAGAGCCACTGCCTGGCCCTATCACATGCAGGGCGCCTCAAGGAAGGGGGGGGTAGAAAAATCTCTGCTGACAGAGCTGTTTACGGGAAACCACCCTGTCAGGCTCAAAAATCCAAGAGGTAACTGGAAAAAATTAAACCAAACCAAAACCCCTCAGTCAAGAGACCAGAGGAAACTGTAAAATAAATTACTAGTACAAGAGAAATGGCCCAGCCCCCATTTGAGCCTTTGTTGTCACTTTCCTCAATCCAAGTTTATTTGGGTTCTTTTTTACACCAGAAACCTGGATTGACTGAAAAATAACTGAAATTTCCTTTGATGTTCAAACAATGCACCTCTCCTCCTCTCAGCCTTGTGAAAAAACATGCAGAGAACTGTGCTCAGTACCTTTCCTTGTCACAGTCACGATCCCAAACGACCTGCAGGCAATCCCTTTAAAACATTTCCCGCACAGAAACACTACTACATCTTTGCAGAAATGGGTCACAGAATTTCAAGCAAACCATGATCAGAGAGCTGTAAGATGTTTAAACATCTGGTTATTTATCTCTGCTAAGTCACAGTGTATTTTAATCATCTAGACGTTGTCCAACCTCAGCAGCAATTGAACCTTAAAATAATCCCATTATCTCGAGCTCTTTATTTATTTTTCTGATCTAAATAAAAAGTGAGATAAAATTAAAGCTAAAAGGCATAGTCTGAAAGCACTCGGGAGTGGGGGAAGATCATGCATATTTTAAATGAGCTTTCCTGTCATATTTTCATATTTTAAGGTAGTCTGAGTATGTCCCAACCCTGCATATAAAGAATAATCACTTTAAATATGCTTTCCACACTGGTTGAATACCAGCACAGACAGGGACACAAGCCTTTCCCATCAGTATCAAAGAGGACTGACAGGAGATTGTAAATGGAATACAGAACCAGCTTTTGTCCATGTCTGTCTCAGACTCCCTTCCCATCCTACCATGATGGAGAGGTTCCCAAGCTGAAACCAGGTCAGAAAACACAAGCACTGCACACCAGATTCCCCATCAAAGGAAAAGGGACCAACAGGAGACCCTGCCAACAGGAAGGAACCCAAAGTGTAAGAACGTGCCTGAGCCAGGGCAGACTTTGCCATCCTGCCCATCCACTACCAATTCCAATCAGCTATCTCTGCTGCCTGAGCTCTGACAGCACGAGGAAAAGGGGGCGAGAACTAACAAGTTGTGTAACAAGTAACCCTACTGTTCTGCAAACCTAATGAGCGTAGGATCTTGTCCACAGGGTGAGGAATCTGTGCAACAGCTATTTGGGACATTCAGAACAGCAAGAAAATGGATTCCAAGTTGTGCCTTGGTTATGTACAATCCACCCTCTAGAGTTCCAGACATTTTCCTGTTTTATTGACATGAAATCTGCATGAGAGCATGGCAAAGAAATGGCCCTACAAAGTCCTGATAGGACTCTGGGGAGGAACAACCAGAGAGAACCTGCTGTGAAAAACATCAAGTGGGAGAAAGGGCGACAGTGCTGCAACCAAGACATGGGAATAAAGGGGATTTCCTGTGAAGAATTCTCATTAAGAAACTACGATGAGCCAAGAGATTACATGGAAATCAATGAAAACTGCATGTGAAGAACCGAACTGGTATTCTACCACAAAGGGGGAGAGCAGAGGTAGGACATGGCTTTTGGGCAATCATGGACCAAGAGATGACAATTCGGAAGCCACTTCACTTTCTGCTCAGGAAACCCTGACCAAAAGAGAAATGAACTGAGGTAGAGAACTCAGATATTTCTTTAGGGAAGACACACATGATGTAATTCAGCAGGATATCTGGCACCACCCCCAGGCACTGCCCCAGAGAAGAAACAGTTCCATTTTCCACTGCTCAGAGATGCACATTCTCCCAAGTCCCATATCCTTAGGGATAAGTTGAAGCTTGAATTACTGACATTGCTAACACTGCCAGCATGAGAAAATTCCCTATCATACTTAGGCAATAGAGTCTACATCCCTCAGGCTGTAAATCAAACACTCTTGGGAAATGCTGAGTATAAGGCAAGTTTTTCCTTCCACTTACTGGGAATCCCCGAATGAAGCAGAAAAGAGGTAGACAGATCCATGGCATGCCGGGTGAAAGAAAAAAGACAGCTTTTTCTTCTCTTCACTGAAAATCATCCTTAGTTATGTGTCAGGGGAATTCAGGCACTCTGCAACTGAAAACACTGTATTCTTTAGGAAAAATCCTCAAACTCTCCCTCAAATTCACAGGCCTGCACCAGCACTGCATAAATAAAACATCCAGAAGGTCTCATTTTTCTACAGAGGTGTTTTACATTTAAATTACTAGGAAATACCTAAAGGGATCATGTACAATTCCTCACTTTACCGGAGTAATGGAACAGCACATAAGTACAATGATGAAATTAGGCTGAGCCACATTAATTCTGGACTCCAAAAACTAGGATTTAAGTCCCAATACTGCTCCAGTGAATACTCTGCTCCAGTGACAGTTAGAGGATGGCCTGAAGCATCCCCTGGTCTGAACACAGAGCAGGTCCATTCACCACAGGAATTGCACACATGATCCAAATACAATTCAACAGTCATTACACTGAGGCAAAAACAGATGAAGGGATTTATGTACTCTGAACAAAACACAGAAATCAACTGAACTTCAATGCATATATCTAAAATGGGAATCATTTGGCATGAGAGAGGATGAGTTACTTTTAGGTGTTCTCCTTACAGCAGCAGGAAGAGCTGAGAAATCCTCCTGCCTGTAGAGCTGCTTCCTGACAGTCTGCTACCACCCACAGTGCTGTCACACTGCCTAGGCCGCGAAGGATGAAGCCAATTTTGAAATGAAAAAGAGATATGCAAAGGAAAAATGTTAAACAAACAAAACAGATTAAAAACACACAACACACAAAAGTCCAAAAAACAACACAAAAATCCCTAGGCCTATTAAAATAAATAAATATCAAACAAACCCTCCAAAAGCCCAAACCCACACTTCAAGGCAGAGATGACTGTACCCTCAACCACCTCCATGGCCATGCTAAGGAGTACAAAAGCAACTTCTGGGGAGTAAACAGCAACTTTCTGTTTACAAGGTGATTTAAGGAAGTTGCCCCTGGAAGACACAGGAGATACTGTATCAGTAATTTTAAATGAGAGGAAGCAAAGGAGTCAGTCAGTGGACTGAAGGCAGGTTAAAGGCAGTTTGACCTCAGTTTCCTATAACCCTGGACTGAGGTGGATATTCAGATTTACTTCCAGCTAAAATACCATTTCACACTGGAGCAACAAGTTGCCAAGCACAACAGGGATGCTTGGAAGAGTCTACCAAAATCTCAGCCACATAGCCAAAGTACATCTATGCTGCAGCATATTCCATCTCAAAAGGCAACATTCTTCACAATGATTAAGCAAGCCCCTTGCTCATGAAACAGCCGTCAAAGTGTAGAGAACTGAAAGAAAAAGGCCACTTAAATTTCAAACTTATTCTTTTAATGTCTTAAAAAGGTCACAAGATTTTTTTCAATCTTATTAATAAATTTTATTTGGACAAGTAGAGAACAACTTGTATCACAACAGCTTTTAAACAACATGATTAAAGACTGCAGCACTCCAAGGAGGCTCACAGATATGTACAGTATATGAAGAAAAAAGTTGCACCTTCAGAGCCGATCATGATCAAGTTAAAAATACCTGACTTAAAGTACATGTGCTAATAAATTTCCTTTAGGTCATGACCAGCATGAAAATAATTAGGACACAGGTACTCAGCAAAGTTTTCTGCTAATGGGTACAGCAATATGCTGCATTTAAGGATTAAAATCAGATTCTAGTTTAGTGTTAGCACTGAGCCCTTAAAAGAAATCCAGATTTCTACTTTTCCCCATTTACAAACATCAAAACTATTCCCACTTAAGTGTGTACCCAGCTGCACACAAATCAAGTCCTTGAAGGATAAAAACTTTTAGCGCTAATACTGGAGGTCTCACATCCTGGTACATATTTGCCTTTCTGGCCATTCCGTCCTATCAGTTGCTACAGAAAATACTTGCTAAGTTAACTCCTCAGGAGAAACAATGCAGGCCTCTGGAAATCACATCCTTACTACAATGAAAATGATCTGCCAATTCAAGTTTCATTTATTCAGGAAGACAGAAGATTTAAGGCTTCGGTGGCAAAAAGAATCCTCTGAGCAGTGTTTTTCTAAAGTCAAGCTGACATAGCTATGTTTACTTTTTCTTGACTTAAAATCCCTGGTTATCAAGTTTAGATAATATCCACCTGTTAAATCTGGCAAGAATCCCTCCTTCCAAAGAGGTTGTTCTAAATCAACCATTTTAGAAGCGTTTGAGGATAGTTTGTTTAAATTTTCTTTTAATTATAGCAACATTTAGAACTTATTAATAAGTTGATGAAGCAGTGCTCATGGCGTCATCTGCAATTTTGGTACTGGCAGGGTGTATGCTCGCAAAATACTTGACGTCACTGTCCTCATCCATTTGAAGCGCCACAATTGTTTGTTCCACAGCTTCTTGATGAGAGTTGGCAGAATTTAGAAAGTATTCTGTAAGAGAAAATGCACAAGACTTACGGGAGGAGAAGACGGCAGATACTTCAACACAAACCTCAGCGTGACATGAGACACAAAATTTCAGAGGACAGTGCACACTTACAGTCAAACTGGAATATCTGGGCAGGCTCAAAATACACATCTGAATGCACCTATGAATTAATCTTTTAAAAAAATACCATTCCACGTTTCAGAGCACAGATTGGTGCTGTCTGAGTACAGGAGTTCAATGGCCCTTCAGTACAAAAGTGTGATGGACTCCGTGGCCAAAGAGGAAATAAAAACCTGCAAATTACTCAGGAGTGTGCTTGTATTTATGACAAAGAGAAAATGCCACCAACCCATGGCCATGCAACGCCACTTCACTACAACCCTTGCCAAATAATTATCAAAGGATAAAGCTCAGATAACATTAGATAAGAGTGGAAGAAATTCCAATATCTGACAGCTCTCACAAACTAGAGAACACAAGGTGCACAAACCAGCCTAATCGCAATTATCTCACAGGAAGAGCAGTCTAGATCCGAGATTTTAAAACTTCTGCACTTAATTATTAAATCTGCCCTTCACAATCTATCCACCATCCCTAATCATACACAGAACACTCCTGAGGCAGGGACCACCTGTACTAGAAGTTTACGTAGTGGCAGTGCAGAATGGAGGTGCACCATCAGCATGGGGGACATAAAAATACCAATACCACACAATAGCAGGAATAACAGTGACATCCTTTGCACAGTTAACAGAGGATAAATTACTGCACATCACCCGATTCATCTGAACGTCCTCCCTATGCTCCATGCCTCCAGTATGCACAAGACAGCACACAACAACTCAGTTCTCACTCTGTTGGCATCCTTTGCACTGTCCAGCTTTTTGAACATTCCCAATTTTCCTACAGCAGCCCTTGGGCCAGGATATGGTTTTGAGAATGAAAGTGACCAAAACTGGATGAAGTATTCCAAGTGTGGACACTGCTGTTTTACAAAACAGCATAGTATTTCTAATGCTGTTTTCTTTTACAGTGCTTTGCCACTGCACACTGCTGACTCCTCTGGCACCTGCTAAGCACTGGGGATGCTTTCCTAAGCCTTTTCCAAAGTCTGCAATTTGAGAGTTGCATGTCTTATTTCCCTGATGAGAACCCAGAGAAGCTTTCTTCCCACTGCTACCATAAAACGCCAAAAAACAAAACGTAGCCATCTCTTCTCCCCCAAGGAGAAAACAGACAGTGAATCTGTATGAAAGGATTTTTCTTTCTTACACAGAACAGATTTTTTTTTTTTTAAAGCAAATAAAGGGCACTGCTCAACAACTTCACAGTTGTTAGCTGTTAATTTGTGCTTTCTAGTGACACCTCTAAAAACTAGGCTCCCTCAAGGAAAATGACACCAAAAGAACAGGCTGGCATATGAGCAAGGACTCTGATTTCCTCAGCATTACACGCCGGCAGGTCTGATACCACAACAAGGGTCATGGTTTTATCTAAGCCAAGGTAACATCCCACAGCAAGGAGACTGCAAGAGCAACAGCAGCCCTTATCTGCTATGTTTCTCCTTTCCCAACTGACTATAGAAAAGTAGAGGGACAAAAACGCCCCTCACAGTCAGCCCATTGCAACTCTCTCTGCCACTAACCTTTCTCTAAAAGGGTTTGCTTTAATGTTTTTGCAAGCAGGACTCGAACATTTGGAACCTTGTCAGATGCCAAGTGTAGTAAGTGCGGCAACAGATGCACAGCAAACTGGTCCATGGGCAGGCAGTCATCTTCACTGATAGTCTGGCAAGAACACAGAAGCAATTCCATTAAATTTCAGCACAGTGAGGATAAAATCCCAACACACAGAGCTAAGAGATCCCATTAACTTCATAGCATGAACACAGCATTTAGTATCCACAAAGTTTTAAAAGATGGTGTAATAATTTCTAGCACAAACCTATACATAATGAACCAAGTCAGAATTGTGGAATTCAAGCTCAGTTACAAGCTCACTTTATTTTGTATAAAGTCTGGAATTTTTTTTCCTAATCACTGTACCATTTGAAAACAGGGAAGAAAAGTAGAAGACTTTTTCAATCCTTCTCAAGATTTAGTCTTTAAATAGGTATGATAGTAAAACAAGAATGGTTCATCTCAATAAACATCTGTTGTACCCAAATATGTCACTCTAAAGAAGCTCAAAGCTCATTTCTCCAAATACTGCTAAAATTTGTCCCACTTGGGCAGAAGGCATGTTGGCTCCCAATCTGCACCTCTGCTAGAGCCTCCAAATTTGACCATTTCCTCGGGACCCCAGCTAGTTTCAACTCTTCTGCTTATTTGGCTGGGAAGACATTGGCTTTGACCAAGTTGCACAAGCCAGCTAAGGAAGTACAGGCAGCTCCAAGTGACTGACTTCTAAAGGGTAACCCAAAAGAATGGTGGGCTACTGCAAAGTATCACAAAAATCTCACTTCATGCTGAGCAAAAAACCTCAGGGAGCTTCTCAACTCAGGGATTATTTTGCTATGCTTCTGTTCTATATTCAACATCAGATGGAATGGCCTGGTGTTAATATGCTAAGCTAAAGATGCATTCAAGCTCATCTGTGGAGAAACACAGAAGAAAGCAGCTATGAAACTATTACCCAGAGAACAAAGTTCTCAAATTCATTCAATTCATTAAAATAGTGTCAACAGATACCTGGTGAATTCCCATTGCTATGCCCCCATAATGCTGACCACCACCTTCCAAAGTAAGAAAAAAATAAAAGACATTTCACCTGGCAAATAAAGACAAAAGTTTGCCGACCAGACCATTTGTGGCATCTACAGAACTTTTCAACAAGTTCATTCATGAGGTCTATCACAAAGGTTGATGTTGAAGCCATGTACAGCTTTTTTACCATTTCGCTAACCTTGAAGAAAAAAAAAATTCAAAAATTATTTCTGACCACCAACACTCAGAAGTTTGAAATCCTGAATTTATTTAGATTGCTTTACCAGTTTGTAGGAAATCCAACGGACAGAAGACACTTTGTCTGCACAGAGGCTGAAAGCAATAGGTCGCAAGTAGTCATAGATGTCTCTGGCACTGTACAGATCTAGAAGCAAGATCAGTTGCCTACAAGATGAAGAACCAAAGAGAGTACATTATAATAAGAAAAACGGCAGCTTAACTGAATATCATCATTTATATGACATCACTTATCAAATATGAAATGTGGCCATAATAAAGTTACTAGGAAGTAAAATCTCCTATTTTCCAGTGCCATCAGTTTGACTATGGGTCACCTGCAAATACTGAATTGCCACTTATTCACAATACTGGCAAAATGCTGTGTGAGCTCAGGGAATGAAAAGCCAGAGGAGAGGCAAGAGAACCAAGGCTGTATTTATTAGGGAATCCTGATAACATGTTCCCTGTAGCTGCAGCACAGCGACTCAGCTGTGAATGACACTGAGCACACACATACATGTGAATACTGGCTAAAGACACCAAACGCATATAACATATGCACAGCTATAAAGCAACTCCTCTCAGTTTGCTAAGTATCTTTGGTCACTTAAGTACATCGATTCAACAAATCAATAAACTTCCCCTACTTCAGAGTGTACTGGACAACAGAGAAATCAGCCTTCCTCAACTTGTTAAAGAGCTGATTAAGATTTCAGCAGGTTTCAGACACTAGCATGTGTCATGGATGGCAGAGAATACATCAAAAGAAGTGACATGATGTGCGACAAACAGCCAAGAGAACATCTCCATACCAGCAGTAACAGGTGCTTTGTTGCTGCTGAATCAAAACAACACTCGAATGCAGGAAAACCATTATGATCAGTTGTTAAACTAGGTGTCTCAAAATTTATTTCAACAGACACACCGTAATGAGCCATTACTGTATGTTCATTACATCTCTCCTGGTAGGGAAGCCCTGGTCACAGTCTCTCCTCACAGGGTAAGTGCTGCAGCCCTGACTACCTTGGTAGTCACCTGCTGAACTTGCTCCAGTTTACCAGCATCTTCCCTGTACTTTCACATACGTGTCTTCCATGAGTAAAAGTCTGCTCAGATGAATCCCAAGGTCCACTACTCTGCTATTCACATTTTTTACTCCCCTCAAGATCCTGCTCTTCCATTTCATGGTCATGAATTCAGCCTAACCATCAAATAAATACAGCAGCTGGGAGTCAAATAGCTAGAACATGTCTACTGACTGCAAAAGCAAGCAGATGTGGTTGTAACCTTTGAGAGTTTCTTTTGTATGGTGAAGGAAAAAATATTCAAGCTCCAACTATTGTAAGTGATATACACCTACTGGGATTTTCTAAGCAACAGGGCAAGTAGAGTAGGATAAAGTATTATCTACTAATTAAAAATGAAATTAAGAATATCACTAAACATGTATTATAAATGTAAAATATGTATTATGCAATTTTCACATTATTAAATATCCGTAACAATAAAAACAAGCACTCAGAAAACAACATACTCAGCCAGCTCAGCACGGAAACGCCAGTTCCTGCTGTTATCAGTCACTAGGAATTCCTGAAGCTGATAAAGATACTCTCGTCTTTTGTCAACATGAAGAAGCTGTAACAGTAAATATAAGTGTACATAAAGAACTATGGCTACAATCAGCAGATAGAACAAGAGCTTTAAAATACAACCAATGAAACACTCCTCTTTATTTAAAAACCCAAAATCTTTAGCAATGGTGTTGCCTTCCTGAATTAAATTCTTATCATGCTGAAGGCTATAAAATCACATGGGGCACTACTGAAAACAACATCTGATGTAGCCTCTGCTTTTACTCTAGGAAATGAGAGGCATAGTTTCATGATTTTTGCCTTTCAGCTCCAAAAATGAGGCCAAGAAACTTCTACAGAAATTTGACAAATAAGTTGTGTAGAAAGTTACAGCCACCAAAAAAATCATCCACTGCCATCTATATATTTAATAAACATGCACAAACAAAGCTCTTCAGAGAAAATAAAGTACTAGCAACAAAGATCTCCTGTAAAATACATTCTAGTATTCAACAGACATCTGCAGAGACTCCCACAAAAAGTTATGCCAATGTTACGTTAAAAAGCAGGTGCATACAAAGAAAGGAAGCAAAATACATAATGACAGTGACCAATGCTGAACACAAGACATACCTTCAGAAAGTCATGCAAGTGTTTAAGCACACCTATCCTGACTTCATCTAGGTCTTTCAAAAAGCCATTGAAGACAGGAACTAAATCTCCAGCGGTAAGCTGGTCTCCAAGGATGACAGCAAGTTCATGTATAGAAAATGCCAGTGTCCTCCGAACCTTCCACTGTAACATAAATAAAATAAGGTTATTGATCTGAAGTGCTCTATTCTAACCTGAGAGTCAGTATCCAAGCTGGGCTCCCAGCAAGCTACAGTATTTACAAGTATCTTCAACAATGTCTCGTGTAACAATTGAAAATTGTATGGGAAATTTAAACAGGAAAACAAAAACAAAAAACAGGAAATAAAAAAAGGACAAATGATCAGGCATCATTTCTTCCACCTGGATATCAAGGAACCAGGCAAACTGAAGTAATGAAAATATTTAAACTTTCCAGGTGCCAGGAAGGAAAATGATATTCCTGACATCAGTACTCTGGCACTTATTTCTTTTTAAATTCTTTTATATAAATTAGCTTCATGCTTACTACTGTCTCATTTATTTTATAAAGCAGAACAAAATACATATCCCACAATATTTCAGTTAGGATATTTTAGCTTCCATAATAGGTAAAGTTTCTTCCACACTGAGTGCTCAGCAGCTCAAGGACCAGTAGAGATGCTGGACACCATAAATAGGGGGTGCACTATTTTAATCAAGTAGCTGTTTCAAGTAAGTATTTTAAAAATCAAATAGCATCTATTCCTTAGCCAGACCTTTCCAATTAGCTTGGGTAATTTTCTTTTGCTCCCATTTGGTGATTTGATTTTAAATCAGATTAGACTGGCAATAAACTCTGGACCACTTTGAACATAGGGCAATTTGTTTTATTTATGTTTTAAATTTATTAGCTGGTTGTTTTTAATGGCTGAAGAAGAGTTCGGAAAACATGAGCAATAGTCATGTATAAATTACTCACTACGTATCACTGAGAACTGCTGCTCTGACACACCAAGCAGCAAGTTCAAGACAGGTGAAGTAGCCTGAGAATATTAAAAAAAAATAAAAAATAAAAAGAGTAGCTCCAAAAAAGGAAACATAGAAGGACTGTGAAACAACTGTAAACCAAGATCAAAATGAATAAAGCCAACTCCTTACCATCTGAGAGCACGGAAAGTGCTGCTATTTCCAGCATTTGTTTTCAAAACAGCAAAGCTGTGTGGTGATAGCAATGTTATTCCTTTATGATTAACTGGATGTAGCACCAAAGGCCTGGTGTGAAGCTGACTCATTGAGCTAGACATGCCTGCAGGGGCAATGTCTGCTCACACAGCAGCACAGCCCAGATTCCCATACCTATGAGACTCCCAGACACCACAAAGACCTCAAGCAAGCAGAGGAAATTGAAGATCTCTCCTCACTTTCCCACTGGAGATCCACCTCTCTCTCTCTAACAACCCCACTTTCTTACTACCTGAGCACCCCACACCTCCACCTTCCTCTGAGACAATCATTACACCTTCATTCCTTATAATAAATAACTAACATCAGCAATGGAAAGCTCCATATGAAAAGCAGAGCAACCCAACACTCAGTAAACGAGAAATCACACAGAGGTTCAGATTATTTATTGTCACATCACAGAAGTTCAGATCACTTGCTGTGAGAGCTGCTTGAGGTTACCTGCATATCAGATGCCAGTGTCTCATAGGTATCCTTCAGACAATGCCAGTTCTGCCTGCCCAGTGTCAGTGCCACCCCTGGCAGGCTGTAGGCACAGTGCTTGGCAATCTCGGTATCGACTGTTTGTGCGCGAGATGGATCAGTCATCGATAAGTACTGATCCAGCAGGGCTTGAGGTACAACATCCTGCAGGCAAGAACAGGGTAGAGCCTTTATACTATTTTCAATTTATTCTCATAAGGCTTACTAAAATTCCAGGGCGTACTGTCAGAAAACAAAACAAAAAACAACAAACAAAACCGAAACAAAACCAAAAAACACAGCAAAAAACCAACAACAAAAAAAAACAAACAAAAAACCAAACAAAAACACAAACAAAAACAACCAAAACAAACAAACAAAAAAACAACACCACCAAACAACAAAAAACCCACAACAAACCCACAAAAAACCACACACACAAAAAACAAACCAACCAAAAAAAAGGAACCAAAACACTTTTTCCTGCACAACTACAGAACATCATTTAATTACAGTATCTTAATAAGGACAAAAAGGTTTTGTATTTCTAAAGTTCCACCAAAAGGTTCAAAAGAAACAACATGACTACTTGAAAATATACAGACCAAGCCAACAGGTAAGTAAGTGGATCATGGTTGCCTTAAGAGCACCACGAAATGAAAATGCTACATTCAACCTTTCTACAAACATTCAGGCTCATGTGTTGTGCAAATTGGCCATTTTAACTCATCCATAAAAACAGGTAGAACAGCAAATGAGACTTGCTCAAAAAAAACCCTTCCTAATTCTCTCAAAATCTTGGGAAGGTGAACAAAACAAAATTAAGCCACTATCTCTGGAAACAAGGAATATTTTAAAACTACTTATTTGAGAGGTTTGCTGATTTAATAAAAGCTATATCACACCAGGGATGACTGGAAGAAAAGGATAAAGGAGATCCTCATATACCTAAAAAGAATTCCACTTATCTGATGCAAGTAAGAAAACCAGAATCACTATCATATACCTGTACTTTGGATTTTCTTTCTTCTTCAGGGCTGAAACTACTGTTGGTGCTCAAATCTGAATCATTATGAATATAGTGAAGTGTAGAATCCATACCCTATAAAAAAAAGGAAAAGGTCAAAATATACCCTAGGATTAAACACAAAAGAAATGTCAACATCAAGTGCTGCTTTAACCTCGGAGAGTTTTTCTTAGATTAAAGGAATACATGTTTTAATATCAAATACAACTTTGCTACAGCCCAAAATCAAAAGGTCTGCAAGATAAATCTTTCTGCTTTCAATTTCAAGCAGAGTCTCCTCTTATCTGCTCCATTTTGTTCTTATGGAATGAAAATCAGAGGAGAGGAGTACTTTTGAGACTGCATCAAGGAAAATGTAACTAACATATGGGTCACATTTCTCCTCCCCTAAATGGAAAAAGAGAAAACACTTGTAACAAATTTTGTTGCATTTTTTTGCCTTTGATTTGTTCTAGAGGGAGGTTGAAACAAAGCCACCCTAGCACTGAAGAGCAGAAACTGATGAGACTTATGCTGTTGCTCATTTCCTAGAGATGACTATTCTATAATCTTCTCTATGGATAAGCCCCACCTTATAACCCTGAGTCCTCGCTGGCCGTAGCTGTTGACAACAGTCATCACCTTTTTCCTCAGTTCAATTAACATAATTTTTAGCAGTCATCCAAGCAACATGACTACATATCTGGGCCTTGAAGATAAGGGCTGAGACCCTGTTTCGAAATTCTGCCGAGCAGCAGAGGTTTGATACGCTGTGGTGAACTGTGCTGCTGAGGGGATTGCAGCACTGTCACTTTCTATACAAGTGGAGCTCTGCAGATACAACAGACTTTGCATAATAAACCACGGATTTCAAGAAGTGTGTGATGAATATTAGAAAAGCAGATCAGGCAGCTGTGTGGTAGAACAGGACAAAGACATTTTTGCTAGATTTGTGCCAAGGTATCTTATCCATTCACAGATGCTGCAGCGTGAGCTCCCAGAGTCAACACAAATAACGAGAACGTGCCTTCTGTACCAGCTGTTCAGGTAATTTTGACAATGAGAATTTTCCAGCAAACTATAGACCTCTTCAGAAAAGCCTCCAGGACACCATCTGTCTTCCTTGGTTTGACTTCAGACAATTGCTTTTTCCTCTTTCATCAGCTGCTTTTATCTAAGAACTAGGCTGTAATTTTAGTTGCTGAGGTATAATTACAGGTGATAAAGACCAGGCAGACCTGTGAGGCAACTGCATATTGCTGGCACAGCAGCCCATGTCACCTGCCAGGCTTATCAAGCAGCAGCAAGGAAGTGTCACAGTCAAGGAAAGAACATATCTGCAAGCAATTCCCCACTGAATGTGTCCAGGAGCATACAACTATAAAACCTCCAGAGGCTCTGAAAACCACCTCTGCAGGATTTTTGACAGTCAATTCCTTCACTCTCTTTTAGCCTTTTGTTTGCTTTCCCTGAAAAAGAGATAATTTTCAGTATTGCAAAAAATTCCATGGCAATACTGACTTCTTGAAAAATCAAGAAATTATGAGGTAGCCAGCACACCTTAGCCATGGTGCTTTTCATGAGTTGCACAGGAGCATGGAAACAGAGGCTAGTCATCCATTCTGCTACAGTAAAAACAAGAAGACTCCATCTCTCACATTCTATCCTACCTTGGCTCCAAAAGGCCAAGTTAAATAAAAAAATCAGATAAAAATCATACTTCATGGACAGAACTAAACTGAACAACTAAACAGACTGAACAGTGTCTGTGTGTGTGTGTATATATATATATATGTATGTATGTATACTGAATATACTGAAAAGGGGAACATTTTTACCCAGTCAGTTTTAAAGTCAAATACGCATTTCAGACAGGAAGAGCTTCCGTACAGAAGAACCACAGTCAGTATTTAAGTTATGCAGGATCTCTGTTCCTGAAGATGAAGTTCCTTCTGTACTTCTGCCAGACACACACCAAACTGAGCATTCCAGAGAGTCAGGACATAAAAATTCAGCTGGGTTTAGCCTGAAAGCTTCTTGTGTACCAAGCTGGTGAGCCACCACCTCTGAGATGCAAAATCTTTGTCATGGCCTTAAAAATCTCTATGGCGATGTACTTGTGCAAGACAGGAGTGGGCTGGGTTTAGTTCACTTTCCTTTCTCTTTCTTTTCCTTATTTTCTCTACCTCTAACAAAAATAAACCAAACAAAGAAACAAAAAAGGGAAAAAAGGACTTCCACACCCATCCATTGGGAATATAACCTCAGTGATTTCTTAAGGCTTACATTTATTTATCAAACTATAGAGAGTGAATAACCTAAAGAAAATAAAAACAGTGGCTTTTGAGGAAAAATAAAACAGCTACCTTCAACAAACAAGGTTCCTGTCCCAAAATCTTACTGGCTCACTCTATTACACCATTTATTTGACTAGAGAAACTCTCTTTAACATGTAGCATAAACTCCTTCAGGAGCCAATACATCTGCGAAAGGACAAGCAAAGTGTGCTTTTGCTTGGTGGTATGCATGCAGAAACAAGTAGGCTGCGTTCAAATATAAAATGCTGTAGCTTGATTTTTTGTCAAGGGCCCAGTACTCTGACTTAAAAACAAAAAATCAAGCAAAGTCAAAAAAAAAAAAAATCACCATAAGAAAAAAGACAACAACAACAAAACACTAAACCAAAAAACCCAACCAACCACCTGTGAAAAATCAGAGCTCTCTCACTGCTTGGGGCAACAGTCTACTTACTCAACGGATCACAGCTTGATTCCCAGAATTCTAGGTCACCTCTATAATATCCATTCACTTGGAAAATGAGGACTTGATTCGGTGCCAGTAACAAAGAAGGAACTGACAGATTAAGAGCATCCTTTTAAAGCATGAAGCTGAAACACGTAAAACCAACATATACCAGCAATGTGACAGCTTCTTAAACTTTCTGTCAGCACCATACTCTGTGAAGACACAAAATCCAGGACAAGTCCCTCTGAACAAACACCACCCTCACCAACCCCAAAAATTCTTAAGGGCAGAGGGTATATTTACACTGTCATTTTACACATTAGCATTAGAAAGAAGTGAGTACAACTGGTCCAATGATAAAAAAGCATATTGAGCCTGACAAAGGCATCGGGGCACATCAGTTGTTCTGAAACAAACCAACCACATTTGTAGAGTTAAATTATGATTGTGTATAATCAGTAGCATCCAAGTAAATGTCACAATCCTAAACTTATCATATGATTAGATAGTAGTCCAACAGCTTAGGTGAAAAATTAATTGTCACCAAGAAGCACTGCTCTAATTAAAGAAGGATGAAATGTTTGCATTGAACTGACATTAACTCCTAGACAGTTCAAAGACATCTATCAAAATTTCATCTGAAAGCAACATTTCAGCAAATCACTTGCTGTGGTTTTAACAGAGCACATTTCGGAACCATTGCTTTCTGCATAGCCATAATTTTTAACATCACCAGAGCTGGTGGCACTACATACACTGAACATAGTGGGTTTGGCCTGACACACAGTAAAGAACAGTAAAGAGTATCAAATGCCACAACTACAGTCGGGAAGAGGGCAGGACTGAAGAAGGAAGTGCAAAAAACTTCAAGACGTTACTGATTTCTAGAATCACTTTCTCTTTCAGCAGTACACACAACACCTCGATTGCAGATCCCAAACTTCTCTTATGCAGACTAGTAAAACAAATCATTTCAATAGGGAGCAAAGTACCTCATTCTCCAGCTTCAGAGTGGGCACTGGAGAAGAGCATTCACTTATTTTTGGTAGGGCTCTGTTTTAAGGAAGGTAATTTCACAGTAAACTGCAGTAGCATTAAAGCGTCTACAAATGCAACAGTCACAACAGAGATTTTAAGAGAAACAATTCCAAGTATTTACACGGACAAGCACAGAACTGGCAAAAACAAAGGCAACCAACGCAACTCACTCTATTTTAGCGGCTAAGCATTTCAATACCAGCCAAAACAAAACAAACGCCAAAGTAGGAAGCATTTGGCTGCAATCACCACGTGAATGCAAAATACAGCCCTGGAAATCCTACTGGGGAAAAAAAGAGAGTACAAAATTCACTTCTTACCTCCACAGTATCACCAATTAAAGGCACAATATCACCCAGTATAGGTTTAAAACTTTGTTGGTCATTGACAGTTAGTTCAGTCTGTGAATCTGTTCCCTTGTCAGTGCTGGCCATTGTCTCTTCTTGAGGATCCAAACTGGATGCTCTGAGCGCAGCAGACAACACCTCCACTTGTGCTGGAGCACATTAAAGAGAAATACATGAGAGACTAAACTGCAACAGAACTTTCACCAAGTCAACTTTGAGTCAGTGACTAACTGAAAGATGCTGGAGAAACTACAGAGGGGGTACAAACCTAAGATCATTAACTGGTGGTAAATCCCAAACTGGGGACAAGTAAAGTGTCACTCCACTCTTTTCCCAGGGTGCTCAATCAAACCACAGTATTTGTCCATAAAGTAAAAACAAACACCTCAAATCAACAGGAATAAGAGACTGCTGTTATGGTAGATCAGTTCTTTAAGAATTTCAGTACACATTAATGGTGCAAATACTTTTGGGGGCAGAACAGCATAGGAATTCTAATTTACAGACTGGGCCATCTGTGGGAGGTGGGAGTAAGAAAAAGGGGGGAAAAGTAGTCATTCAAATAAAGGTTGACAACATGTCTACTCATTCAGAAAGAACTTAAGTTCCAAGAGATGGTGTCTCTCGATATATATGGTCACTAAATTCTTGTTTTTATAGCAAACCTAAAGAAAGATCTACACAGAAAGATACCAGTAACTCTTTTCTGGACAATATACTTCAGCTCCATTGCATCCATCAAATAAGTAATGAAAGTTGTACAATTTGATGTCCTATTCATCAAAAGAAAATATTAGCACTTCATGTTCCCTCATCCACTCTTTTGAAAAAGATACAGCAGTTCTGAGATTGCTCTGCTTTATATCCTTCTGCTTCATATTAATTTTAAAAAAGCTCTATCAAGCAATGTTCCTTGGATACAGCCTGACCTGACAAGATCAGTTATCAGAGGCAATCTTCACTGAAAACAACACAAAATTCAGTGAAGATTAATTTGCCCTGCCACTTTTCTTCTCCATTTCTTTCCAAGAAGGTAAGGAGGAATAATTTCCTCACTCACTAAACTTACCCAGGCATCCAGAAACTCTCTTACAGAGTTTATCTTCTCCAAGGTTTCTTAAATGTTCACTAAAATGTAACTAACTGACAAACCATTTGCTTTTTTTTAATCCCATGTTGCCACACTAAGCTACAGAATGTGAATTTTTCCCTCTAGGTTTTTTAAGATAGTTGTTATCAAGAATTAAACAAAGAAAGTTGAACTCATTTGTACACAGAAGAAGCAGGTATGCAATGCAACTGTTACAAGAAGCAAAAATTACAATTCAGCGCAGTCGCTGCTAGCAAAAGCTGGAAATTCACTACGAGTTCACTGGTTTCTAGGCAGAGTCTGATGAGCAGGAGTAAAGATAATTCTTTACAACATGCAATGCTAATTCTCTGTCAAATTTCTTGTACAGTAACCCAGAGATATTCTTACTGTATTTTTGTAATTCACCACAACAGGAAAAAACCCATCATTAAAAACTTATAAACATAGTCAATGTCACACAAATACCTCCACCATAAAACAGATTATGTTAAAATATATAGTTTTTATATACCTGTAATATATATTATAATGTATAATTTCTTATATATAAATATATATAAATTAGGAATGTTACACTTTTTAAGGTTAATAAAAGCTTCCTAGGATCTCACTCTGCAAGTGTTACTTCATTGATAATAAATCTATATACTTTAAGGCCCAGGAAAATTAAACAGATCAAGGTTACTAAATTTCTCCAAAACTTAAAATGTACATGAATCACCCACAAAACCATAAAAAAGTAAGTGGGCATTTCAGAGCACCTGCTAGGGTAAGGAATATTTGGCTAATTTCCAAATTATTCTCATTTAGAGAACCAGAAAATAATTTTGAAATAATTTTGCTGCACATTAAGGAGACACTTTTCTTTAAGACTTCTTTCATGAAAGATAATGTGTACTCCTCTCATTTTCACGCAGAAGTCAAGAAAGCTTACCCTGACTAGGTACTCATATACTGCTTCAACACTGTACGCGTATTTACTGAAAAACCTACACAGAGCTCCAAAGATTACTTCTAGTAACAAGAGTGAAGTTATCTACAGTAACAACTGGATATTTTCCAAGGCAGTCCCCACCCATGCTCCACTGTCAGCCTGCATAGCTGGACTGCCTTTGTTTAGGGGCTTAACAGCATGGAGACCACATGTATTTTGATTTCCTCTGCATGTCCTAGAAGAAGTATGACACAAATGTGCACTTCCTCAGCTTCCTGTCAATTTTACAATCCCAAAACAAGGGGATGAGGGACAGGAGAGGCCAACTTCCCAAGGATTTCATTCATTGGGAAGTGCCTTCTTTCTTCTTTCAGTGCTTATCCATAGGTCCTGTCACCATGGGTGACTCCAGTGCTTCCATTCACTGAAAGACGAATGACCTGAAGTCTAGTCAAAAAAAGAGCCAAGCACTGTTGCTGTTCTCCATCTTTAACAAAGATATTTTCTACAGATGTAAGACAGGCAGTGGTTTCCAGAAAATTATTAAAAGTAAAAAATAAGGCTTCCTCTCACACACGACAGAAAGGTCTTGGAGCTCTTAGGGAGCAAGGTTTGGATAGGAACACTGGAGTCTGCGGGCTAAACAGCTCTCACAACCATCATCAGTAAAATTGCAGCGTAAAGGTCAGTCTTGCACAGAACTCATGTACTGCATTGCTCAGTTAAAGTCAGTTCACTAGACCTTAAGTCACCTGCTAATTAACTCTTGCTTAGACTTTTGATTCAGAAGAAAAGTATTTTTCAACAAGGAATTATTTACTCTTGGTTACTCTGCCTGCGTCCTAAAATAACTGGAACAACCTTAAGTTCAAAACCACATTTCACCTAGTCTTATTAAATTTCCTGGTCCTTGGGAGTTTCTGCCCTGAAATATGCTTTATCGTTGTTTTCTGTTTTTCCTGATGTTTCACTAGAAGACACTGATATTTCATTTCTTTTTTTAATTTTTTTTTCCCCTTTCTTATTTCCTCCTTTCTTTCCTCTGAAGGATCTGCCTTCTTACCCTCATTTCTTACTCAGAGGCAAAAACTAGGAGGCTGCACTAACGGGTACAAAGATGCCATAATTGAAATATAAAAACCTGGAGTTTCTTCTCCACTTTCTCCTCACCTACTTTTCCATTAACAACATATTATAGACTTCTACTGCAGGCAGTGATAGTAACCTAAATTATAAACATCGGTTTTATACAGGAATGGCATCAATTCACACCACATTTGGGCTAGTTTATCCCCTATTGGGTCTCCATTTGGCAAAGCAGCCTGTAACTAACACAAGCCACAGTAAGTTCCACCAACCTGAAAGTCAGGCTTCCTCTTTTCCTCCAAATAATAAGAAAAGCTGACATTACGCGATTTAGCACTTTCTATGCAGAACATAAGGAGATAAAGTAAGATGAATAAACTGTTCCTGGAAAGAAAAATAAAGAAATAGAAACATACAGGGAAAGAAAAGCAATCTCTGAAGCAGGGAAGACAGCAGCAGCCTCAGGGAGCTGAAAAAGGGTGACTTGAATAAAGACCCTGTGATAGTTTTAAAAGAACTGGCATATTTCGGAGGAGCATGCAGGTTTCCATCTCTGAGTTTGAGATCCTCAGGATGTCTGGCCAGTGGATTGGAAAGGTCCTGTTAACAAATGTTACTTTGCATAGGCTGTGTAGTTCTGCTAACCTGCAGTCAGTCTGTGAGAAGAGAGGCTGACTTTATCTTGGCTGTTGGCTGCTCAACTACCTGTGACTCAGATTTACCACTATGGGAATGAGCCAATTCTGGAAGGTAAGCCTCAAGGAAAAGACTTCCAGGAGTGCAATTCAGTTAAAGCAGTTCACCCTTTTTTGAGAATGAGATTAGGGGAAAACTATGTTCTATGATAGTTACTGATCACTGTATAAGAAATTGCATTTGCTAGAGAGTTCATCAGTCTCCATGCCCTACCGCAAGGACCAGAGGTTTGAAATGGAAGCTGCTCTGATGAGATGCACTACAGAAATACCCAAACAAACAACACCCCCCTCAGAACCATCAACAGTTCAATCGGTGTATATAAACAGTAAACCATTAGTGTTTGGCAGCCAAGACACCAGGAAGATTGAGGTACATGCTGAACATGCCTTTCTCTGGGCTGCATGATGCGGTGATGCCTCTCCTCTGACTGCTCTCCTTGGCACTGAAGTATTCCTTAAATCAAAACTGTGCTATTCCTTTCTCAACACTTCTGCTTTAATGATGCAAGCAGGTGATGGGAGAAGCACCCCACTACATCACAGAAAGGTGAAGTAAGATGTGAAACAGAAGAATGCTAAATCCAGAAAAAAAAAAAAAAAAAGAAAGAAAAAAGGAGAGGAAATACATATGGAGGGAGGGGATAGCTGTTAAGGATGAACATACAGTGCAAAGCAGAGGGTGGAGGGAAGGAACAATAACAAGAAAAAAACAAACAAACAAAATCTACACACACACACACACACACAAAAACCCCAAAACAAAACACAAGGAAGGTCAACAAAACCGTATGTTTCTGACTCAGAAAGAATCACTGTGGGTTGACCTTCATCACCAAATCTCCACACCCGCTTCAATTGTCAGGGATTGGCTCTGAAACCAACTAGCAAAAATGGAAATCATCAACTTCCACTAATTGTACAAGGAAGAACATCACCTCGTTATCTTCACCAGCTATTATGCAGAGTCAAATAGTAAAACTTCAGCACGATCTTAAGAAACTTTAAAAACACTGTGGCAGCAAACCTGCTTCCAATATGGTTCCACACAATAGGAATTAATTTCCATCTTTAAGTTTAGAAACTTATCTAAAAAACCAAAAAAAACCCCATAACAACAAAAAAAACCACACACCAAAACAAATCCAGTAGAGAAGGCTGCTGAATTTGCAGTCAAGCATGAAGAGGCAAGGTGCAGCCAGAGTTAAGGTCACCTGAACCACTTAACCTTACTGACACATGCATAACATCCTACACTACAGTCTCATTCCCAAACAATGCTGTTGCTAAGTCATCCCCACTTCATCTTGTGATGCCTCTAGGATTCTTGGCCAATTTGCTACAGAAGATGCATACCTATGGGAGCCCTCCCACAGCAGGCCTCTGTTTATCCACCACAGAGAACACAGCATCTTCCACTTCCAACTTCTGACAGCAATAAAGACAGGAGCACAGAATGGAAGCAGGAGTCCAGGACTTAGGTGACAGCAAACCAATGAAGAAAGTAAGTGCAAGAAAAAGGTCACAGGTATTTAAAAAGTGCTCAATCTTCGCTGTCAAGAACCAGCCTCACAATGCCAGACTCCTAAAACTACAATGGCTAGCATTGCAAGGAGGGGGAGATATAGGCAGGAAAAGACCCTATGGAACATTTGGGAACAGGGCTGTTTGACAAACACTTGTAAGCCATGTATACTGGAAACAAAATTACCTGTGAAATTAAGTAGTTTCATAACATTTATATGGAAATAACAAATTAAGGCAACCTTTGGAGTATTTATACCATCAGTAAGCAACAACAATTTTAGGTGATGAAGACAGAAGCCTTAATTCCTGGTATTGCCATCAGAAAGGAGGGAGTCACAGCTCTGATCTTCCGGATCAGCTCAGCACAAGTCTACCTCTTTTCTGTCACAATTTCTCAAGTGTAAGGATTGAAGCATAGGTATTAAGTCAGCTAATCAGCAACAGAAGCCTGGATACCTGCAACTTCCTGCGAAATTAAAATGGCAACAATACCAAATCAAAACCAGCATGTCATTAAATTCCAGCTTCTCAAGTATTTAGACTGAATAATGAGAGCACAGACCAGAAAAAAAATGAGTAAAAGGCTTGGAAGGAATGTTTTCACTACACAGCCTTGACAAAGTTATAGGTACTGAACAGAGTACGAAGGTGACTGTGTACTCAACACCATCTGCTCCAATCTTTAATTAGAACAAATGGCACTGCTAACCCTAATTCCAATCTTTCCTAACCTGTGATCACTGGGAACCCATGGTGTTGACATCCTAGTAACAGTTTGCTTCTACTGAAAGGTACAAACTCCTGTTAACAACTGCATAGAAAACCTCCTGACACCCAGTCAAGAGAACTACAAACAAAAAATCCAAAAACCTGCTCTGAAACTAGACATGAACACCCACGAGAGAAACAACCTCATAACACAAGACAATTTTGGATGTACAATTACACGTGTATGCTTACATAAATCTTCTGCTTACATAAATCAGTGTGTTTAAGATACATTCTGTAACTAGACAGAACGAAGTAAATCCAAACAGTAGTGTGAGCTGTAACAGTCAGCTTCAGAGATGGGTTATGTGAAGAACGAGATAATTAGCAAGGCTGAAATTTTTTGCTGACCTCTTTCCTTAGAGTGCCCAAAGCACTGCTACAGCAGCAACATTTTATCTGCTGACTTCAGAACAGATTAAACAGAAGCAGCCCAAAATGGATTTAAGAAAAGTTATTAGCATATCAACTTACTAACAATAAGAAGATGCCAAAAGCATTAACAGTTTATTTAAAAAAATCTTTTTCCCCAACTTGCCCCTCCTTTTCCTTCCTCTTTTTTTCTGGTATAGAGACAGCCTTCTCCCTAGAGATTCTTCAGCTCCAGAATAACATGTCTTCTTCATCTGGACTTTCCGTGATGGTCAGACTTGATGCGCCTTACTATTTAATCAGCATATGACTACCAGGAGAAACAGATTTCCAGTAAGTATGTGTAAAAGAGGCAAGTCCTTTTAGCCTTTGAGGTGCTGCTCCACCAGCCTGTCATATTTATGAAAAATTTCTCCACCCAGCAGAGCTTTTAAAATGAAGGATGTGTGTTCACTTCAAGAATTCAGTTTGGATGAATTACCAGTCTGATCCAACAAACTTGTTGCATTAAAGCTAACAGCATGAGATTGCAATAATAAAGTCTGTGCAGAAAAAAATGGAGAAGACTAATTCATCAAAAACAAAACAGATAATGCATAAAAAGAATATAAAAAATCACATTGATAATTTAAAAGAACCCTCTTAATCTGCCTTTATTTTTCATGTGTGCTAATTAGAAATAAACTTGCTTATCAACAGCTTATGCCTTTGAACCATCTATTTGATTATAACGTCAAAACAGGCAGTCAGAAGTTCACATGTGCATTCAGTTTCCAGAAGGAATCATACTCCTTTTAAACATCTTTACAAGTTCCCTTTCAGTTGAATATCAGTTTTCACAATTGAAGCGCATCAATTTTCCTCAACCTCTTTGAGGACCAGGAAAAAACAGTACTTCTGACTTTTAGAACAACTAAGAGGTTAAAGCCCAAATAAAGCAACATATGCATTTCTCCAAACACTAAAAACACTTCAGTATATCTTTACCATACCTTTAACATCTGGATCATCTATATGGGGTTCCAAATTTTCTATCATTTCTTCTAATTCTTTCCTTGTTGCCATAGGAATGCTTGGGGATACTGGCATAGTGAGTTCCTGAATTTCTCTATCGAGTTTTATATCAGAAGTCTGCTGAAGCTCAAAGTCAATATCTATTTCAGGAAGTGGAGTCCTCCAGAAATGGAAAGAGTTGTACAATTCCTGCTCCGAAAGAGAGGTTTCCTGGGAACTGAGCCCAGCCTCCCGCAGACCTGCTATACAGCAGTGAGAACTTTGATCATTCTCATCTGCCATTTCCCCACAAGATTCTGAAGACAAAGTGCAATGGAAGGATGACTCAGTCTGGAAATCACTTTCCGTCTGGGAGTTACTTGACACTGTATTTTGATCTTCCATGGCACATTCAAGTTTTTTTGTTAGATCATCACTATCAACATGTGAAGGCAGGTCCTCTGTCCTGCTGTGATCTTCCTCTGTTGTGACATCTTCTGTGGTCCTGACTAGTTCACTGTTGAGTGCCAAAGTAAATGAATTTTTAAAAATCAAAATGAACTTGTTGCAAACAGATGTGCTTGAAAACTCAAACACATGCTATCAATTAGCTATTTATCAAAGTATATTTACTTACACTATAACAACAACAACAAATCATAGGATCACAAATTGGCAAAGGTTGTAAGGGCCAATACTCCTGTTCAAGCAATGACACCCAGAGTCAGTTGCTCAGGACTGTGTCCAGACAGCTTTTGAAATATTTCAGAGGATAGATACTCCACAGCCTCAGTGGATCTCCTGTGCCAGTGCTTGGTCACCCTCACTGTAAAGAAAGTATTTCCTGATGTTCAGAGGGAACCTCCCATGTTTCAGGTTGTGGCCATTGTCTCTGACCCTGTCACAGGGCACCACTGAAAAGAGCCTGGTTCTGTCCTCTCTGCACCTTCCCTTCATGTATTTATGGACATTGGCAAGATTCCACTGACCCCTCTCTTCTCCAGGCTCAAGTCCCAGGAGAGATGCTCCAGTCCATCACCTTTGGCCCTTCATTGGACTCTCTCCAGTATGTCCACGTTTTCCTCTGGATGGCAGCGTTACCCTCTAGCGAATCAGCCACTCCTCCCAATTTTGTGTCATCAGCAAACCCTCTGAGGGTACACCCTGCTCCACCACCCAGATAGGACTGGACCCAATACTGACCCCTGAGGGACAGGACCAGTTAATGCACCACTGATACGCTGCCCTGCGGACCCAGCCATTCAAGCAGCCATCAATCTACCTCACTGCCTGCTCATCCAGCCCAAACTGCAACAGCCTCTCTATAAGGATCTTATGGGAGACCATGCCAAAAGCCATTCTGAAATCTAGGCAGACGGTATACACTGCTCTCTCTAGTCTATTAAGTCAGTCATTTCACCACAGAAATTAACTCTTAACTATTCACTAACTTACTGAATAGTTATGTATTTTCAGTAAATAACTGGAAATTTTGCTCTACTAAGATAAGAAGGTCCATGTCTTTCCATTTACCAGGATACTGAAATTATGCAGTAATCTTAATTTTCTTAATTTACAGTTTATAAGAAGGAAAACGAGGAGAAAGAAATAATTTGTAAATGTTGCAAATTTACCTAGTTTCCTGTGCAGAATCACAATCTTCTGGGTTTTTACCATCTTCTTCTTTAAAGTACTGGCCACTGCTGGATGGATTAGCAAAAGTTGATATGAAAGGACCCAGAGACTGAAAAGCTGCTTGACGGACCTAGTAGAAAGGGTCCAAGGTGAAAAATCATACATATAGATCTTGCTGTCCTATGAAACATAAAATGCCTGCTACTAGGAATTGGAAGGGTCATAAGCATACTAAAGAAACCGAGAGCAGAGGTTCTTGTCTGGAAAGAGTCAGCCAGCTGTATACATGAAGTGCCAAGTTATAAAAAAAATAATGTTAAGGAAAAAGCAGGGCAAAACCAGTTAAACCACAGGTAACCAAGTTGACAGGTCTATTCCTCACAACCAGAGAAATCAGAACTTGTTTAGATGACAGAATCAGATAAATTTGAAAGCCCAGCTGAGAATTTTAGAACTTGAAAGGAAAACATCACATCCAGCAAACAGATATTTCACTTCGAGAAGGCTGACTGGTAAGGTTTCTTAGAAACCTTCTTCTAGGTTTCTTTCTCTTTCCTATTTGGCTATGTTGGACATTTGTTCCTTCTTTTTCCTACTATTTCTTCTCCCCTTTTCAACAATTCTTTTTCTCAATTTTTGTTATTTGATTAATTCTGTTGGGCTACAACTTGCATGGCTTTCCAAGACCCAAGGGCTCATGCTTCTGTGCATACGATCCTTGGCTCTCAGAAGCAATCTGATTAATAACAAACTTAAGAGTAGATCTTCAACATGACAAAATAAATAAAAAATCTCCAACTAAAGAAAAAACCAACAGTTAAAAAAATCCCACAAAAGAAATGATAAAAAATAACAAAAACTCCCAACAACACCACCCAGAATACCCACAAAACCTGAACAAAACCAAAATCAGCAACAAATTCCACCACTCCATTCCCCTCACCCCAAAAAAAGGAACATGGTGGAAGGGAACCGGAAAAAATACAAGTAAATCACATTAATTTCCCAGTTTTGTTAATTATTCTTAGCAATGTTAAATCGCAGGCAGTTCTGTAGCTAAAAAAAGCTATCCCACTGACATGGTTTTTCTTACATGTTGCAGTGAAAGTGTTAAGGACTCTACACTCATTGACAAACTAAGCAGAACAATTTTGCTCAAGGTGCATGAAACAAGTTATCCACACCTATGAGAAGTTTTATACGGAGTACTGCAATAAAGCCCTTTAAAAACGACAGCTATTCAAGAAATAAAAAGCAATTCTTACCCATCGCGAAGGATCACTAATCAAATTAATAAAAAGAGTTGACAATTTTGTCCTCCGGACCTCCTGTGATGTTGCACAAGAAACTGCCATGAAGCATTCAGCACAGGCTTTCCTAACTCCCCACACATTATCAGAGCAGAGCTGGAAAAACCTCGGCAGCTGTTAGGAACATAGTGAGTGAGTTTGCAAGTCTTATTAGGCAGCACTTGTTTCAAGGCAAGTTCTTTTTTTAACATTCATTTCCTTCATCTGGTTCTCCACCCTCACACTCAGATGCCTTAGTTTAACATTTGCAAGACAAAGAACATATGTTCAGTAGCAAAACCCTTCTAAATCAGCTGCCTTCATGCTACTTACGGATTCAGATAAGGAAAATCCACCTGTCTCAAGAACAGCAAGAAAGTACTAACTTTTTAGCCTGCATTATATCCCAAAAAATCCCAGCATTAAAAAACAACTACAAGAATATCCCCAAGCCCAGTAAACCTATCATAAGACAAAACCTCATGGTCTACACCATCCTTTTAAAGCTGGAATAAGAAAAATAAGAACACTGGTGTACTATTCAGAAGGAATTCTTTACTGTGAGGGTGGTGAGGCACTGGAACAGGTTGCCCAGGCAGGTTGTGGATGCCCCGTCCCTGGCAGTGCTCAAGGCCAGGTTGGAAAAGGATTTGAGCAACCTGGTCTAGTGGGAGGTGTCCTTGCCCGTGGCAGGGGAGCTTAGGACTAGATGGTCTTTAAGGTTCCTTCCAGTCCTTAGGATATTTTTGACTCTACAATCAACATTTTGCCTATCAGAGGCTACTTGAGATTTTTTGTACGATTCTTACTGAAATGCAAAGGAATATCATCTTCAGGAAGAAAAATCTTTCTGCTCCATCTACATTTCTCATTGCTAGATTTATCGATCTTTGCCACCATCTACCCTACAAAGCAGGACCTGAACTGCAAAGAGGAACAGGGGAACAAGAGAAACACTGCATTTGATGAAAGCAAACACATGTTTGAACAGAGCAGTGATTGTACTGATAAAACTAAAGCATTTTAAAGTTGCTGAGATGCTTGGATTTTTTGGAATCAGTAATGGTAAGGGTGGATAGAGTGCAGGTGAGGCCAGACATGCAGGTCCATCACACATCTGCCTTGACTTGGAATGGGCACAGTGGCAAGATGCAAGTAATATAATGGCTGCTGCCACAGCTTTGTTCGCAGTTATTCATGTAAAGCTGCTCCTACCCTCTCTATCACATTTTTCTGGACTTTGGTTCTATTTAAAAAAAGGGGAAAAAAAAGCTTTTATGGTAGAAAATGAAGTTCTAGCATCCAGCTTTTTACACTCCTCCTTTTGTTTTTATAATAATCAAAAAAGAGTAGAAAAGGGTTTTTAATTAAATAACCATCACTTTTATTTCATAGTCTAGTTGCAACCTCTACAAAGTTTTAATCTGAATTCATCACACTAATCACTAAAAGGGCAGCTGTATGAGAGAAATCAATTTACATCCCAAATCAAGAAGCATATGTGATGCAAATCCACACAGCTAAACTTCATTGCTGAGTGACTGGAATCACTTAGTACTAAGGGGCAAATGCTATATGAACATAAGAAAAGCTCTGAGGGTCACAGAAGGCCTACCTGTCCCAATAGCACAACTACAAAACACTGCAGTCATTTGTTGCAGTCATGCCTGCATTGACATGCTCTCCATGTAAGACCTTTGCTAATTCATGGCACTGACTTATCAGCATCTTCTGGCTCTCAACAAACTAACTGTCATTATCCTCAAGAGGAGAAAGCCTGATGAAGGATCCCAGTGAATGCCAAGCTGATTTCAGCTCCCCAGCCCTGTGTCATGTCTCCAAACCTAGCAATCTTCACCTGCTCCTTCGACCCACCAAGGGAAGGCAGGGCACTGTTAAGGATCCTCTCACCACTCCATCCAGTTCCCTGCTTTTCCATTTTGAATCTGTCTCTCTTCTATTTACTTCATTTGTTATTTCCTTTACCCTTCTTTCTCTTCCTCTCCTTTCCAGGAAGGCAAGTGATGCTTTGTTAGAGGCAGGAAAATTGACTTGAAAAGATTAAATCCAAGCACAGCCACATTCAGTGATGTCATTTAAAGAGACAACCATTACCACTCATAATAATTTATATCCCCTGCCACACTCCCCCTGTATCCATAATCTCTCATGGCATTTATGGACATTAGAAGACATATTCCTCCCTACTTCTTGCCTAATGTATTTTTGAACTTGCAAATACTCACTGCCTCCACAGCTATGTTCCCTACTAAGGGAATGTAGTAGTTGTCTATCCATTTTAGCTGCCTTTTTTCTGTATCTTGTCCAGCTCCACTACTGGATTGTATTAAAAAGAAAAATCCTTTAAGGAATGGCTTACCAGCATTTCTTCAGTGGCTTGCTGTCCAACCACACTGCAGATATCTCCAAAATTGGCTGCACACACCTTGTAGTCAAAATGCAAGAAATAACAACTAAGACCACAGTTTCAATACAGCAAAGTCAAAGGGGAAAAAAAAATAACTTTTAAAACCTTAGAAACATGTTTTGCAAACTCATTATCAGCTACTTTCCCATCCCATCGGTTTTTTTTTTGTTTTGTTTGTTGTTTTTGTATTTTTTGTTTTGGTTTGGTTTTTTGTTTGTTTGTTGGGTTTTTGTTTGGTTGGTTGGTTTTGTGGTTTTTGTTTGGGTTTTTTTGTTTGTTTTTTTTTGTTTTTGTTTTTTTTTTTAAAGGCATATTTTCTTCCTAAAGATTAATCAGGTTTTTTTAATCATAGAAGAACCCCAGAGCTTAAATGAAAAAAGAGGAGGATGAAATACATTCAAAGTCAAACGAAAGAACACAAGCAGTTATCAAGGGAAACAAGCTTTTCAAGGCCAGGATGAGACCAAAACACAGCTTCAGCACCTAAATACCATGACGGAATACTGGTTTACTTCATCTTGATGAGCACCTTTAATTCCATTTACGTACAGATGGCTAATGCTGTATCGGACACAGTTGGCTCACATTTCTGTAGCTACCAACACAATCATAAGGACATATGGCCAAACACACTGCAGATATCTACAGCTTAAGGACAAGCAGATTCTTTCTTGGTTTCTAATAATAAAGGTAGAGATTCTAGAAAGAAACCTCAATGTCCAATATGAAAATCTGTGGAAACAGAAGCTACAAAGAAACCCCCATAGCTTTCACTTAATCCATGTCACAAGTGAGATCCAGCAAGAAAGTCACTTAGTCAAATCCAAGTTCCAAGCTCATGACACTCTTTCCACAGATAATCTAGACCAGAAGCTCATAATTCATACCTTACGAACATGAAACATTCTGCAGTCACAGCACATCTCGCAAAACCGAGGAAGAACAAGTCTTTCTGTGATGTCCTTTCCCACCATGGAAGCCATTTTGCACATAATCTAATGATAAGACAGATACTAATCAGGGATGCTTTCAAAACACACAGTTTTGTGTCGCTTAGAGAAGGGGTTTTTTACATTTACTTTTCATTCTGATGCACACAATTTCCTTGAAAACTGTGAAAAATATTGAAATATTCACGTTTTGAATTGAAACCCCCATGTATTGAAAAGGTTTGGTCACTTCTGTAAAAAGCTGAGGTTTCCCCCCTCCACTTCCTTGTCATAACGTAACACAGCTGTAGAAGACACTGGTCTTCCACTAAACTAAATCAAATTTCCAATAGACTTCCAAAAATAAAATAAAAAACCTCCCACAAAACAACACACTACAAGATTCTTTCACTATTGCAATACTTAATAAATACATATATATCTACAATTAACAGAAAATTGACAATTAATACGCTTAAGAGACTTCTGTATCATTAAAAAATTAATTACAACACTCCACACTGCCCATAGGCAAATCCCTAACATAAAATTCCTAAAAATACCATACCAAAGAAAAAACTCTTCTCCTCTAACTGCTCTTTCATTCTGATTTGCACTAATTTTTTTAAGAGGTAAAATATTTATTTTTGAATTTCCTAATCATGTCAGTAGAACTATTTAAATTCATTCTCCTACAATAACAAATGGTTGCTTTTCTAATCTCTAGGGGGTTGACGAGCTACAAAAATTTTTGCCAAGTTTCAGTATTTTCAAAACCATGAAAATAAGTAAAACTGCTCTGCTTACACTTTATTCCCTTATGCATTTGTAAGCCTCATAAAGAAGCACTAGAAATTTGGTGTCAGATGCAACAGTGCTGGGGCCTGGTTACTGAGTCCAGTCACATATATTAAAATATTAAATGAGGTCTCTCTCAAGCAAAAAAAAAAAACAAAAAAAAAATACATCAGCAAAAAGCATCAACATAAATTGGAAAAATTCAAGGGAAACATAAGGACATACATATTCTGACATTTGTCTTTTATAAATTAACTAATTTGTTTACTATTTTAATTCAACAGATAAATTTTAGTTATTAAGGTTGTGTCTAGTGCAAAAAAGAAAACCACCAACTAACCATGAGTTAATCAACTCAGATGCTTATTTTGTCCAATAAAATAAAATCAATAAAGTGAACAGACATACAGTAAAGACCAATAGAACTGAGGCATTAAAGCTTTCCTACTGATGGAAATTTACCACATAGGCTATTTAAACTCCCATAAAACAAACAGACAAACCTGTAGAACTCTAAAAGCCAACACAGCAGATGCTTTAGGAGCAAAAAAAACCTAATCCCCCTGTGCTGTCTTGTCCTGCTGGGTTTTTTCTTTACAGTATATAAAAGCTATTGAATTTTGATCTAAACTTGACCAGAGTGTAACATAACAGAGGGCAAGTTACAGATTTGTTATGGAGAGGAATATAATTATTTTTTTTTAAATAATGGATGTGCAACTTGGAAACACACTACCATCACTGTAGTATCAAGCATTCAGACAAATGAGACTGTGTGATGTGGTCCTGCTGTTAACTTACAGCCACGGCTTCTGTCTTCACATCGTCATTGCTGTCTGGAGCTGTCAGATCTATCAGAACAGGACATACTTTGGTCTCCACATCATATCTCTCTATGAGTTCTTGCTCCAACAGAACTAACAATGCTGCCTGGCTTGTTTTTCTTACCTATCACAAAAGGAGAAAAATTGAACCAAGGAATTCAAAGAGCAATTTTTTTGTTTAAATGTGTCCTGTATTTTGGAAGCTGTAGTTGTATATTGACACACACCCACACAGTGAGAGGACAAGTGTACCACAGACACTTACCAAACACTTCATGTTTGAAACAAACTGTGTTTGAACCCAAGAACACCTTCATATTGTAAACTAAGACAATGCTCTCCCTAAGCATCCACCTCCATACTTTCCAAAACACAGAACAACAATGTCAATAAGAGTGGTCATGGCAAAGCTCGTGCAAGACAAAAGAAAAGCAGCACAATTAATTGGGAGTAACAAAGTTCTAAGGAATGTGAATTTTACTAAACAAATCCTCTTTGAGATTAACAAGCTTAGCTGGCAAAGAGTAACTGCATTTATTTCTAACGCATTTTAAAGTCTGAGACACAATTTTGCTTAGTCCTACTGAAAATAAAATTTACAAAAATAAGATACCCATTAATAACTGACTTCATAGTTGGCTAACCTCTGCCTCTCAAAAGAGTATTTTCATCAGTAGAGAAAACATTACATACAGAAAGAGACTATACAAACTGCAATACAGCTACTTTGAAAACACCTTTGAGCTCTGTTTCAGAGCTCAGTAACCAAATGAACTCTGGAGTACCAACAGAGGTTAAGACAGTGAAAAGACTCTCTAGGAAGAACAACATCAAGTAGATGTATGGTTGCTGTATTATACATGAATTTGCAGACTACTGAAACTAAGGTATCAACTAGTATTAGTTTAGACTGAAATGACTGGAGAAGCCTTAAGAAAGCTTGGGAAAAGCTAACTCATACATGAAGACAAACAAACCACACAGGTTCAATCCAAAACTTTCATCAGACTGATACACAAATAAGTGGTCAAGAAGGTACATAATGGCATTAAAAAATTATAAACTTGGTTTTTCATTGCTACTGTTCCTTTTTGCCAGAATTTGAACTATGCACACTTGACAAAACGACCTATTTTGTCCATAAGAATATAATACCAGTTAAAAGGCCTCAAATCAGAACAGATACATGTTATATAATAATTTCTTCAAGTAAGTTCTTAGAGCCATGTATTTCGTGTTCATTCAAAACCTTTATATCCTGAAGAATTACACACTTCTATGATGCTAAATTTAAATAACTTGGCATCACATCAGCTACTCAACTAGCTAGTAAACTACTGGTAGACGATACTTACCTGGTTATTCTGGTCTGCGAGGTATCGCACCACAATAGGCAGTAAGTATTTGGAAAAAGCATATGGGATTGAAGGTCTGTTTTCTTGACAGAACATAGCGATATGAGGCACCTGTTCCATCAGTTCTGCCCGCACTGTTGGCTCTGTCAAATAAAGACAAAAAAGGCACAATATACTCTCAGATACTGCCAGAATAAGCTTTTTACTTTTTTTCCTGTACATACCAAGTATGTTCTAAGATGTTCATGCCAGTGTGTTTACGTCAAGCTTCATTTTGACAATGACTATCTTTTTGCAAAATCAGGTAAAACTACACTCTGCACTGTCCCATATTCTCAGTAAAACCCCAAGAAGAGGCATAAGAAATCGAGCCACCAAATATTATGAGTATCAGAATCTGTCTGAACTCCTTACAAGCCTCACCTACTTCACAGAAACCTGCTAAGCAGAGAGTCAACCTAAAACTAGTACCACTGTGAGAAGAAATGAACTGAGGGGGACTCTGGGCCACAATCTCTCAGGCAGGAAAGACCCCACTGATTAGGACAATGAGGCAGGACTAGAGATGCTGTTTTTCATCATTCGCTTTTTAAGGTTACCAATGTCTTTGTCAGATGGAAAAGGTCCACAATCTTTTCAGTTACTTGTGTTAAACCTTTCAAGTATGTTTTTCATCAAAGCTGGTGATTATTTGAAAAATACTTCATTCAATTTTTAAATTCAGGAAACGGTGCACTGCTTGAATGAGTCCTAATCCCCACAGAACAGGCACATATATTTGAGGGATGAGAGGAGAAATAAGAAATACAAGTGTGGATTAAATTCCAACTATTAAAAAAAACCCAGATTCGATTTAAGAAGTAGGACATTATTACATGCCTGACAGCTCACTTGTCCAAAGGGGTAAAAAAACCCCAAACAATTCTGAAGTACTTCTGCCCTATCAGAATTTGCTGACTTTTGTGGTCGCCATTGGGGAACTGATTACCTATAAAAGCACATAATAGAACAAGTCAATTACTCTCAAAGTACACTAATTTGATTTATGATTTTTTAAATAATGGGATGTCTATTGTTCACAGGGCACATATGCCTTAATGAATTTTAACCTATAACTGGTTAGGGTAAAACTTAATGGTATGACCAGAACCATCTTCCTTGGAATATTTGTAATTAACAAGATATATTAAAAATACAACCTTTAGTTAAGAAGCATTTAACTTGCATTTGTATTTTACATGGCCAATGCGTGCAGCACTTGACTGTTCTGAACACTGATTACTAGCGTAAACTCAAGCCTGAATAAAGCAGAAGAAAGGCAAAACAAGTACCACACTGCGTGCAGACTTTTCTTCACTGAGCACAATGAGAACAGTAAAGACCACAGCGCACAAAGTAATCTAATGCCTGTGGTCTCCACTTCTTTCACTACAAACTTAAATTACTTTTCCTATAGAAAAACATACCAATATCCTGGAGTTACAGAGTGGTTTGGGTTGGAAGGGACCTTAAAGATCATCTGTCTCCTGTTACCTGCCATGGTCAGGTTGCTCAAAGCCCCACGCAATCTGGCCTTGAACACTTCCAGGGATTCTCTGTAAAGTTTATGAATTGCTGACAACGTCACAAACTACAAAATTAAATTCCAGATAAATCAATACTGAATAGGTTTGCTATTCAAGACAATAAAATAAAAGCCTTCCAATCTGCTCTGTATCTCTCCGCAAACATTATCAGGAACACACAGGACAACAACGTTTTTGTTCAAACTTTGGATGTTCTAAAACAGGCACGGTGAACTCCATAATCAATACAGACAGCCTCAGATTTGGATTGAAGAAGTCAGATACTGAAGAAGTCTACTCTGTGAACACTTATCACTAGGATTTTGTTCTCACTTCCCAGGACTCAAGCTTTTTTTTCTTACAGCAGACAGATGATGACCTGGGGGGTGTAAAGGGGAGTAAGAGTAAGCAAAATTAATTTGACTAAGGCTGCAAGCTTGGCAGCAGTGCTTCTTCAATTGTTTTGAATTTGCTTCAGGCAGTTCCCACCCTCCCAGAAGCAAAACCTGCAGCTTCCATTTATGCCAATGCAACTGTTCATGCTTCCACACAAAAAACAACACACATCAAAGAACTAATCTGGTTGATGCAGATTTTGCATCACCACAGCAGCAGCAACAACTGGCACTTAGATTGGTCTCTCTGCGCAGTCATGCACTTCCCTCAAGTAGCAGAACTGTCTGATGATGGAAGCAAGTAAGTGATGGAAAGAGAGAGTGCTGGGAGAGAGAGAACAAAGCAAAAATGCTGAGCAGCTCAATTTGCTCCTTTGTTTAGTGTAAAGCTGTCCAAAATGCTCAAGACAGGCTCTTCACAGAGTAAATGCACACTACTCTTCCGATTTCAGTCCAAACCATGTCTTCACTACTGAAGAAAGACCACCTCTGCAACTGAACCCAATAAGAGCTCTGTATTAAGCCTAACAAGAGCTTTGGATACCAAGCACTCCAAGTGTGCAGACTGTTTCAATACCTCTTTAATACCTCCACAGTTTGCCCAGCAACTCATGAAAGTAATGGCAACACTCCCTCTCCCCAAATTGACTAGGTTTGCTGTGAAACTGAATTCATAAATGTTTTTATGAAGCACTCCAGTAAGAGAGCAACATGGACCAAAAATATAAGATCCTGTTCCCTTCAAAACAGGGTTCATCTATTACGCAGCACTTACATCAGCTGCCTGCCAATACTAAAGATCTGGTAGATGTAAAGTGAGCCCCTTTCTTTCTCAGCTAGTAAGTAAGCTCTGGCTTAGTGAGGAACACAGGCTGATGAGATAATGCAATTAAAGATTTGAAAAATTAATGCCCAGGAATGAATTAGAGAACTGTAAAGTCACCTTAGTTCTTACATTTCCTAACTTTTAAGTACATGGCTCTGCGATCTGCGTAAGGTCAATTCGAAACCAACAAACAAGTGAGCACTGTGCACGTAACTCAGTGTGTAACACAACACCATAATTTGCTATCAAAAGGCATTTGTGCTGCTCTGGGGAATTACTGCTGCCATGCAAGAACCTGAACCTTAAGCTTACCGATTTAGGTAAGAGCTCAATTCTTCCAAAGGCTGAAGCATATGTTCCAGTGTGTACTGAATAGAACCTAATCCTGCAGGCTGATGCTGTTACAGCAGAGCTTTTTTTTTTTTTTTGGCATTATGTTTCCTTAAGACACAAGCAACAGTGCCAGAAAAATCCACTGAAGACAGACGACTATCTCATTCCCTTCATCTATTCCTCAGCTTTGTCTTTATCTCAAACAGGTGGCCACTACAAGCACAGATTCCAACAGGCTTCAACACATGACAGTGTCTGCCACTTCAGTTTAAACTCCGTTGTTTATAACCAAATTTATGGTTTGGTCATTTTGCTGGTTTTGGTTGTGACAGTGTTAATTTTCTACACAGTAGCTGGTAGGGGGCTGTGTTTTTGATTTTTGCTGGAAACACTGTTGATAACTCAGGCATGTTTCAGTTATTGCTGAGCAGCACTTATCCAGAGCCAGGGTCTCTTCTGCCTCACACACCACCCCACCAGCAAGCAGGCTGAAGGCACACAAGGAGCTGTGAGGTAACACAGCCAGAACAGCCAACTCAACTGACCAAAGGGTCATCTCACACCATATGATGTCATGCTCAGCATACAGAGCTGGGGGAAGAAGAAGAAAGGAGGGGGCACCTTTGGAGTTATGGTGTTTATCTTCCAGGTCACTGTTAGGCATGATGGAGCCCTGTTCTCCTGGGGACGGCTGAACACCTGCCTGCCCATGGGAAGCAGTGAGTGCACAGAGAGAACAGGGGCATCAACCTGAGTTGTTCCTTTCCTTACTCCCAAGTTTAAGGCAGCTTGAGTACTGTTTCCAGCACAAATCCTAAACACATTAACTACTATGAAGAAAATTAACTCTATCTCAGCCAAAACCAGCAGAGTTTTCAACACAGTGAATGAAGCATGGCAGTATTAGTTAAAATTAGTTAAAATTACATTCAGCTGGGGAATACTGCATTATATATTTTTTTGCACTGGACAATACAGTCAGGACTAGGCTTCCACATAGTACAAACAAAATACAAGCAGAGAATGCTGCCCCACAACAAGTTTCTATTTTAGGCATTCTGGAAAAATCACTGTGTAGAGTTACGTTCTGCATAACACTTGGCTGGAACAGTATTTTTCTGTTAGGCAGAGGAAGTATTTTTAAATGCTTATCTTTTCAAACTATCTCCTAAAACTATAGGTCTATGCCTTAAAGTAGTAATCTACCAGAAAAAACAACCAACCAACCAACCCAAAACCAAACAGGCCTGCAATTTGTGTAAACAAAAACTTGGAAAATAAGTATTAATATAAAAAAAATTAGATCTCAAGCAAACTCATGCTTGGTTTTCTTACTCACTAGCATTTTATTTCATTCTATCAGGTCTAGCGTATTCTCTACTAAATCATATTGAATTGAATTCTACGAATCAAACAAAATAAAGAGAATGACAGAAGACACTGAAAACAGACTTCCATTTTTTCTGTTTGTGAAATAATTTTGAATAGAAGTTGCTAGAACAAAATGACACAGTTCTACCTCTCGTTTTCCCGCATGAAACCACATAAAACCAGCAATATGTTCCAATCAGCATCTCCAGAACCTGGGTAGACTTTGATCTGGACACACAAACCTTCAGTTTTAGCTATTTCACAAATCACCGTTTAAATCAACATTGTAAACTGACCCCAAAATCACAGAAGTAATCAACTGCTTCTTCTTCATCCATGAAAAAACTTATATTTCCCTAGAATTTAGCACCAACTCTCATGTTAGTAAAGTGCCAACATGCTCACCTAGCTACTACTAGCACACACACTCAACCTTCATATATAAATGTGTTTCATCCCTGCTGAGGCTTCCGTATTCAACTTCAGCTATGAGGAAGTAAAGCAACACAGCTGTATACTGGAAATTATAAGGAGATTATTGCAGAGCTGCACATTATAATACCGACTAATCACTTGAGAACAGTTACTTGTAGACGAAGTAATTATTCCAGAGCCACCTCATAACTAGATTTATTTCACACTGCTTTATTCTGCAACAGTTTAGAATAAAGTCTGCAAAGCTTTCATTAACCCAATATGACCACTCTGGTATACAAGCAGCACTGAATTTCCACTATATTTGTGAGGGGCTGTAAGGATTTTGTGTTGTAAAACTGGATATGAAGAATAACTCGTGATGTTAGTGCTGCTTTAAAAGACAATTGTGTTGAATGCTTTAAGAATATCTGAATATTAAGACTATCACTTTTTTGTTCTTATTAAGAGTTGTGAGCAAGAAGGAAAGGAGCACGTGCATAGCTTTGCATTAACACTATCACTGTTTAAAATAAAAAAAAAAAATAAATTACAGATTCACAGAATATCCCGAGTTGGAAGGGACCCATAAGGATCATCAAAATTCAACTCCTGACCCTGCACAGGACAACCCCAAGAGTCACATCATGTACCTGAGAGGTTTGTCTAAGTGTTTCTTGAACTCTGTCAGGCTTGATGCTGCGACCACTCCCTGGGGAATCTGTTCCAGTGCCCAACCATCCTCTGGGCAAAGAACTTTTTCCTAATAGCCAACCTAACATCCCATACACACACACACACACACACACAGATTCATGCCACTGAATTTGGCAAAGGGCAAACAAAAATATTGATTTGTTCGTTCTAGAGAAAAATAAGTAGAGAAGAAAACACCTTCATGCCCTTCCTTGTATAGCTCCCCCCTCTGTATTTAGCCTAAATATAAGATCCACAGCACACCAAGATGCCAATCTGCTACCAACACTGCCATGGGCAATCTACATCTGGGATTGTAGACATGTCTGCTGCCAAAGTGAGTATCACTTGCATGATCAAAGACAAAATTTAATTAAATTCTACACTTTGCCAGTTTAAATTTTATCTATCTTCTTCTTTCCCAAACAGCTTTCCCTCTTTCTTGCCTTCTACTGACACCCGTATTTTCCTTTTTGATTTCTCTAATTTCCCGTTTCATAGTTCCTTCCAACTTCCCTAACTTTTTCAAAGACAAAAGCTAGACAAGTAGAAATACACTGTAATCAGGGCCCACCCCTTTTAGCTCAGGAGTCCAGCAGAAAGGCTGATGTGTCTGACACATGTGCTGCTTTAGTAGTCATGTTCTTTTCTCTCACTAGCTAGAAATTATTTCATTACTGACTGGTAGAGCAAGGAGTGAAACACAGACTAATGAGAGAGGGTACAGTCACAATTAGTCATGTGGAGAGACAAAACACATTTACATTAAGTACAGGAAAGAACTGTTAGTATAGCAGGAGGTGGGAGATGAGGTATGGAAAATTCTGAAATGAAGATGTGGACAGGAAGAATAGACAGTGGGAGATAAGGACAGCTGGGAAAGGCAAATATTAGTACTGCCATTACTATTGCTTACATATGAAGAGTCCGTCAAATGAAATAGTATGTGCTATTCAACAGGTATTGTTGGCATCCCTCACTACACCAACAAGCGGTAATAGAAGCTACCTTAGCAAAACCATTTAAGCACACTATTAAGTAATTAAGGCTGTGAGGCCATCCACATTAAGCCTGATTATAGAGCTTCAAAACTTAATGGCCAATTAGTCTAATAATTGTTTTTAAAATCAGTTTGTTTTGCAAACTGCATTCACAACTGAGTCTTTGCAGTAAAGGGCCTACATTCAGAAGAAAACAATTCTAGTTCTTCAGGATGTCACTTAACTTTTCACCCATCATATCTTTAGAAAGACAACTATATGTATTTCATACTACACTAGATTACTACATGTATTTTAGAAATTAAAATAACAGACTTTTAAAGAACCCCTGCAAAACAAGATGTAAAGCTTCTGGTGCCTCTTGCAAGAACACTATGCAAAATGCCAGTAGTGCCATAATTCTGGCTGAGTCTAAGTTTCAAAGCCAGTTAATCATACTTCAGCACACAATGATGAAATCTTGTATCATCTAGGCCATTCACAAGCTGGTACCAAAACAAAAAGTTTGAACTACAGTAACTTACTCAGGGGGAAAAAAATCATACATAAGGCCCTTGTTCAAGCTCACATAAGTCTGTGCTTAGTCTACACTTGAGAATGAAGAAGACCCTGTTGTTTTAAGACAAAGATATGCATTTTATCTCTAACAAGGGTTTATGGAGGATAACTTCTCATTTGTCAAGCACTGGGCTTCTATGCCAAGCTGCCTCTCAGCTTGCATAGATTCAAAGACACCATAAAAAAAAATACATGTAGAATGTCATACCTAATATCCTTAAAGGGAGAAATTACAAAGTGATTAAACAGCAAATTCAAAAGCAATACAAGGTATGTCAGCTGTAACTACTCTAAGGAACTCGGGACCAAAGACAGTAGGGAAGTCCAAAGTTCAGGACTGAAAAATTCCCAGTGTTTGTCTTCACTGGTGTCACTGGATGTTGTGTATCTGGGTACACTTTTCAATTCCAACTTCATTATACCACCTACTGCTAAAAAAATGAAAGCACCTTGCTTTCTGTGACTTGATTTGACAAGAGAAGACATATACCGCCAAATGTTAAAAGAATAGGCATAAGACTAATGAGTATCAACAACTACAAATGAGAAGACCTGTACTTAGTCATAGTTTAGTTTGACTTCCCAAGTCCGGTTTTATTTTTATTTATTTATGCATTTAAACACACAGGCTTAACTCCAGGATGGCTCTACCCGTACAAATATCTGGCTCTAAACAAGCAAATTAGAAGTTAAAACAGACAGATAGTTTTACAACGCTTTCTTATTCCAAATTCAGAGACTTTTCTGTTTTACAGACAAATTGGAAAAGATATTGTAAATGGAAAGCATAAGGTAAGACAAAAATTAACCAGTCTAGTAATAGCAACTTTAAATACACACAAAAAAAATCCCCAAACCACACAACAAAACTAAAATCCCTAAACAAAAAATGAACAACGCCCACCGTGGTGCAGCGTGAGTAACAGTCAAACAGTCAAATGAAGATACAATGCAGATATAGTTCCTTAATGAATTTTCACATGGCTTAAGACACAAGGATAATCTAATAACCTCTCTTACCGAAACCAGCTACGTCCAATACTGCAACAGCTCGAGGCACAAGGCTCACACTTAAGTTTGCAAAAATTTAATTTGTAGGGCAGCTGCAGAATCCAGTGCTACTAGTTTGGCAGATCTGAGACAACTTCTACAATGCAGGAAAAGCCTGAACTGCCGCTTTTACTGACGCTAAGAAAATATCAACCCTGACTAAAAATGTACTCCACCCTTGTTAAAGGCAACAAATAGATTTGAGCTCAACTCTTGGCTCCCACTACATTTCTGCCTAAACAAACTTCAATTTGACACACTTAGTTGGTTACCAATGAAAAGCCTAAGGCTACAAATCTGCTGCAAGAGGCCATTTTTCCCTGGACATATCTGTCCCATATTTTAAATTGAAGTGAAGCTTCAGAGAGTTTATGATGCCCCAAACTGTTCACAGGACCACCCGAACAGGCACTGTATGTGCAGATTTCAGAAGGAGAGCTTTGCTAGGAAAGCACTCTAGAAACAGTAGCATGCCACTTTTCTCAATTAAAGACACATTTTATCGTAAATGAATAGTGACTTTTTTCCCCACTTAGAGAATCCTTGGAGAGATACTCAATATAATTATGTAATGCTTACAAACAGGCTGTTTTTCTTGGCTAAGCAAGGACTCAGTAACGTTACTCAGTAAAATAAAAACATACATTTTAAATTAAGACAGTAATGACAGAATAATAGAAATCAGCAGACTATCTTTTTACCCTTGGAAAGCATTATGTTCTGCATTTGCAGAAGGAGGGAGAAAAACTAACAGACATTAAACAGAAGAAACATTTTCTTCCAGTTCAAGCTTTAACACAAGTTTCTCCCGACAGCACTACTACAATAACAGAATGACCTTCAGGTTCTTTCTGAGGTTTTGTTGCTAAAACCTTTCTTCATTCTAGTGTTTCAGCTGTATCAGCTGTGTTGATATCAAATCTATAATTCTTTCTAAAGCATCTTTAAGCTGGAATTTTGTTGCAGCTCCTTCCACACCATTTTTCCCTTCATCCACTATCCCACCATTTTTTAAACGCTCCTTTCACATTTTTCATTATTCTCCTGCTTTTGCTTTTTATTCCAACCACCCAGCAATCCCAATATCTCAATTAGCAATACACACACTTGTATCTATAGAACCCTCCTACTCATAGCAAGGAGGGTGCACAGCAAGTTCACTACCCTGGACTTGAGCAGAGTAGACTTTTGACCTCTTCAGGGGATCTGCTTGGTAGGGTACCATGGGATAACAGCCTTGGAGAAAGGAGGGCCCAAGAAAGTTGGTTAACATTAAAGAACCACCTCCTCCAAGTGTAGGAACAAGTATTCAGGAGGCCTGCTTGGATGAACAAGAAGCTACTGGACAAATTCAAACAAAAAAAAAAGGAAGCCTACAGAGGGTGGAAGTGGAGACAGATAGCCTAGGAAGAACACAGAAAAACTGTCTGAGCAGCCAGGGATCAGGTCAGGAAAGCTGAAGTCCTGAGAGCATTAAATCTGGTCAGGGGCATCAAGGGCAATAAGACTTTTTAAGATCAGTGACAAAAGGAAGACTAGAGAAAATGTGGGCCCTCTCCAGAAGGAAGTAGGACACCTGGTTACTCACAACATGGAGAAGGCTGAGGTACTCAACAACTTTTCTGCCTCAGTCTTCACTGGCAAGTGGTCCAGCCACATAACCTGAGTTGCAGAAGGCGAAGGTGGGGACTGGGGGAATGAGTAACTGCTCACTGAAGAATATCAGTCAAAGTCATCTAAGGAACCTGAAGGTGCACATGTCCACAGGACCTGATGCAATGCATCTGCAGGTCCTGAGGGAACCAGTGGAGAAAGCAGCTAAGCCACTATCCGTGATGTTCAAGAATTGCGGCAATCCAGTGAAGTTCCCACTGACTGGAAAAGGGAAAACAAAAACAAACCCTGCATGTTTAAAAAGGGAAAAAGGAAGACACAGGGAACTGCAGGCCAAGTCTCCCTTTGGTGCTCAGCAAGACCACGGTGCAGATCCTCCTGGAAACTGTGCTAGGGGACACGGAAAATAAGGAGGTGACTGGTAAAAAACAACACATATTCACTACAGTCAAATCATGCCTGATAAATATGATGGCCTTCTACAATGGGGTTACAGCTGTGGTAGATAAGGGAGGAGCAACTGACATCATCAAGCTGAACTTGTGCAAAGCATCTGACACTCTGCCTCATTACATCCTTGTTTCTTAACTGTAGACACATGGATTTGACAGATGGGCCACTCAGTGGATAAGCAATGGCTGGATGGTCATACTCAAAGAGTTTTGGTCAACAGCTCAATATCCAAGGGAGAGCAGTTAAGACCAGAGCTCCTCAGGTATCAGTGTTGGGACCAGCTCTGTTTAACATCTCTGCTGCTGACAAGGACAGTGGAATTGACTGCACGTTCAGCAGGTCTGCCAACACCACCAAGCTGGGGGCAGGGCAGGGTTGACACACTGGAAGGAAAGAATGGCATCCACAGGGACCTTTAAATGCCTGAGAAATGGGCCCACATGAACCTTGTGAAGTTCAACAAGGCCTAGTACAAGGTCCTTCACTTGGGTCGGGACAATCCCTGATATCAATACAGGGTGGGTGGAGAACAGATTGAAAGCAGCCCTGAGGAGAAGGACCTGGAGATGTTGATTGATGAGAAACTCAACATGAGCCAGGCAATGTGTGCTCACACCGCAGAAAGGCAACTGTAATCTGGACTGTATCATAAGCAGCATGGCCAGCAGGTCAAGGGAGGTGATTCTGCCCCTTTGCTCTGCTCTAGTGAGACTCCACCTGGAGTGCTGCGTCCAGCTCTGGAGTCTCCAACGAAAGAAAGACACAGACCCATAGCAGCAAGTGCAGAGAGGCCACAAAGATGATCAGAGGGTTGGAGCACCTCTCCTATGAGGAAAGGCTAATAGAGTTGGGATTGTTCAGCCTGAAGAAGAGAAGGCTCTGGGGGCACCATATGCAGCATTCCAGTAGTTGAAGGGGGCCTACAAAAGAGCTGAAGAAGGACTTTTTATAAGGGCATGTAGTGACAGGATAATGAGTAATGAATTCAAACTAAAAGAAGGCAGGTTTAGATTAGATATAAAGCAGAAATTTTTCACTATAACAATGGTGAGACACTGAAACAGGTTTCTCAGAAGCTATGGATGCCTCACCTCTGGAAGCACTCAAGATCAGGTTAGATGGGGCTTTGAACAACCTGGTTTTGTGGAAGATGTCCTTGTCCATGGCAGGTCCCTTCTAATGTAATCCATACTCTATGACATTTGCACCTTGCTTACCAATTCCTGCTGTCTCCCTTACCTTCACAACTGGTTCTCCAAAAGGGTCTAAAGGAACAACTTCACCAGATAAATTCTATGAAAACTTATGAAAGTTTTGCACAGATGTTTTTCAAGTTTATTTTTACGTCAGGAGATTAATCTTTATCTACAAAGCTAAGATAATCATGTAGATCTGCTGAGTAGCAAATGTACATAATAAAAGTTATTAAAAACAAACTGCTGGAAAGTGACAATCCTACATTTTGAAGGGGTTTAATTCTGTTGACAAGAGTACTAGGGAAAAAGACATCTTTGTGGGATGATTTAGAGAAATTAAATTTTACAGTATTTTACTGCATTTGTAGAAGTCTTGTTTGATTACTGAAGATGAGAAAGAACTTATTGCTCCTGTGCTGAACATAGGTTCAGCACTTCTGACTTTCCCACATTAACCCAGTAATATGTTTAATGTTACCTACCTGAATCATCAGCTAATCTGCTGATTCTCTCCAACACAGCAATACAATCTCTCTCATCATCACTGACTTCCTTCAAAGTGTCCAGCAAACTTCGAGCCACCATTTGCCTAGTATGTAAGAAAGATTAAAAAAAAAAAAAATCAATATTATTTGTGTCCAGAAATACAGCTAAATCAAAAAATTGTGCAACCATACAAGTTTCTTATACCAAATGGTAACATTTTACATATATTCACTTTTAACTCAGTAAATTTAGTTAGCCCTGCTTTGGGAATTCTTAATTCTGATACCTGGCATAACCTTAAAGAACACTTAAATTTAAATATAACTTTAAAGCTTACAATGATAAGAAAAAACAGCCACCAAGACCAAAACCAGTAATCATCTCCTGGGTGGACAAATAGGAGTTGAGTATTAGGAAGTCAGTATCAGCCTTCCAGCCTCACCTCTGAATTCTCCAGCTTGTTCCATACAAAGCAAGACAACACTACTATTCTTAAAATGTTTTATAATAGAATTCTGAACTTATTTTACAAAAGCATGAACACTCAAGCTGAAGATTTCCATATTAAGGGGGACATTTACAAGTTAAACTTCATTAAAGTGTTATGGTTTTATACCATGAAAATAAAATGCATTACTCAACCCATCTGTACCTGCAACATACATTAACAAAAGTAGAAAATGAAACATTAATATATGAAACAAGTTATAATCAACTCAGTTACGACTTCTAATGCACAAGAACGTCTTCTATGGATTGCCTTGTCAGTGACAAGATATATTCAAATTTGTGGTTTTGTCCTGTTAAGTTCTGTTGCAGCCTATATTATGAAGTCGTAGCCATCAGTTCCCTAGACAGCCCTACACATTAATTTTTTAAGCAACACAGCTGGGAATGTGTGGCAATCAACCTTTCTTCTCAACAACAGACTGCAAAGGCATAACTCTTTTTTCACCCTTTTGGACAACATGGGTTGAACATCAGAGAGCTAGCAGGATTATCCCAAGAGTGGAATAGGCCGAGGAATGCTGATAGCTCTTGTACTGCCCTGGAGCAACTTATCAAAATGCTGAAGCAGCAAGCCTCAAGTGCCAGGTATTTCTAGAACTGACAGACAGGAACATTCCTGTGAAGCAGCCTAGATATAAGTACTATTGACGAACAGCAGTGCTATATACATGAGCAGAAGCATACCTCAACTTCGTCATGCTCACCACAAACCATGTATATAAGCAATAGTCAAAAACTGGTAGGGAACATTCCTAGTGCACAAGGAAAGCTTGAGAACTCCACAGTTCCATGCAATCAGAGAAATGCAGTAGGTTTCCACAAATTCCCAAAGCTAAGCAGACATTTCCATGGTTTCAAACTTAAAACCAATAATTTTAATATATCGCATTGGCTACTTGCAAAACTATCTTAAATTAAACTGTTTTGACACACAGATGAATGTCATTTTCTAAAAAATAAACTGAAAGAACCCTGCCTTTAACAAATTTCCTCTCCCTCACACTTTTCAACTCAATGAAAGTACATCTCTCAACAGAGATCTTGATATGCAGTTCAAAGTTCAGCTATCAAAATCCTAACAGGGGGAAACAGACCATGTGACACACTAACCTAGAAGTAGAGTTGACTTGGTCTTTTAAAGGGCTGGACACCCCTGAAAAGAGAAGAGGAACAGATCAAGCATATTTCACAAACCAGTCTGTGAGAGACAGGTCAACTGACCCACTGAGTTAAGTCTCAGCAAGTAAGGGACCACAATAAACAGCACTAAATCCCATCTGGCTCCTGGATTCTATGGAATGGCTCCTTACTATGCTGAGAGTTTTGAGAAGACTCATCTCCTCACACAGCTTTGTTAGCACTATCCTGGACTGTAGTGGCTGGATCCCATGTAAGTCTTTGCTAGTTCCTGCATGTTGGGCAGATAACCACGCAGAGGTTATAAACCTCCGGCTCAAGAGGAAGAGATGAAAACACATATCCTAACCTGACCTGAAGCAGAAATATGGTTATCTATTAAATACACTTAAAGCTAAGGGACATTCAACTGTTTCCTGGTACTAAATATAGAAGATGCCCCCCACCTGCATCTGGATGGTATTTCCTTTTTTGGCTTGAAAACAAATCAATGGATTTACTTTTATGTTTAGCAAATTCTGGTAAAAAGCTATACAACAAAGGGAACCAAGGTAAGCTAAACTCACTTTAGCAAACCTAACTGAGTAGGCAGCCAGTAAACACAGAGCAATCTCTTAACTCACTCCATCTATCCATTGATGAGGGAGATGATGGCCACTCATATTCTCCCAACACTACAGACTCTAGTTCTGCCACTATCCCAACAATCTCCCAAAATTCTTCTTGTCTCCAAAACACAAACATAGGGCATGGCTAAACCTCCTTTGTATTTTCACAGACTGAGAGCTGGCACGTAGGCAACTACTGCAGAACGACTTGAGCTCAGCATGCTCACACTTCCAACATGCTCTGCCTGCTGCTGAGTAGAGTGAGCAACAGTCCCTGATGCCCTGACCAGCAGATTGGTCTTCCTTCTCACACAAGCATTGCCAGTCAAGCTACAAAAAGCCTACAGCAGAGCATGCAGTGAACTATCTACGCAGAGGAGCACAATGTGAGGCAAGCAGGAACTTGCCCCGCAACTTGCTGAGTACCAGGTGAACACTTCTGAATTTTTAACAGAGCTCTGAAGGATGACCTGCCTGGTCTAGACACAGACAAAACAACAAAAATAGGTGGACATGTTCCATGCTGCAGAGGCAAGAAGTTATCTCCTGTGACAGGGAAAAAGAGGTCAAGCAGGCTTGCTCTAGGGACAACATGTTTGCAGGAACTGCATTTTAACAGGATATCAGACTCCTATGTGTACTCAGTACCTATGTGACAGAAATGACTCCACCAACATTAATGATGGCAATATAAACTATCTGAATGGCATATATTCTGTTACTTACTCCTAGTTATCAGGGGACAATTTGGGACTATGATTAATGGTTTCTTGCCATTTCCCTCCTGCCAACTGGCTTGGGTTTGTGAAGTACTTGCCTCTAATGAGACACTGGACTCCACTAAAAATTTCTACCACATTCCCAGTGCCAGAAGCACTGTCTTCATCACAACAACTCATAGAATTGCATCTTCTTGCCCACTCAGTCAGATCTGGTACCAAATTTCTCCAAGTTTAGAGACACTTTTCCTAGCTGCTTTGGCAAGTGACACTTCAAATCAATAACCCTAGAGCTGTGAGTTCCCCAAGAAAATTATTTATTCACCATGCATGTCTTTGGTATATGACTTCCATCTGAGCATCTATTTATCCATTAAATAGCTAACATACATAAGAAAGGCAGAGGTCAAAGGCTGCAATGTGGGATACAGTACTAGCACATCCACTACCATGTGCAGAAATGGAGGATTTTTAACAAAATTCAAGTTTTCATGAGCATGTCCAATGTTAGAAAAACTGATTAGGATATCTTGTAGGCTTGCTTCACTGGGATTAGCAACAGAGTCAAACTGGGATAGGTTACAAACACCCTGCCTTTATGCCCACAAATACATGACACATATTCTGAAGACTTTACATATGGACATAATTAGAATTTGCAAATAAATACTCAAGAGAAAAACTATAAATATCTTTATTTTGCTCAATCAAACTCCTTTGACCATCATTAGCCCTTTAATAAATTTCTACTATAGAATTTAAATTACTTTATCAGCACAAGGAATGCATGTAGGTAGTAAGCATATGTTAAAAAAAGAGAAGAGAAAGAAGAGGAAATGAGATTTTTTCCTTCACCCATTTTTGAAGAACTTCTAAATCAAGATCTGATGACATTTTATGTTTATATTAATATTGGGATTAGTATCTGAGTTTGACACTCTTTTCCCCAAATAATCTCAGAAGATATTTGGAATAAACTTCAAATTTTGAAATAAACATATCTGTACTATTCTCAAGAAGAAAAGGTAAATATGTAAGTACATGCAGCATTGCTGAAGCAATTAAGACTTCTCTTGGTGCTTTGAGAAAATTCTGTCCTTTGTCAGCTCAGCTTAAATCATTTTAATGTACAATTAAAAAGTATACTTTCTGAAGCTACATTGTTAAGTGATTTCTTTCGTATACATATAAGCAAATTTGTGTGCAAAAAAACTACATTTTGATGCCTGTTTCATTTTTATTACATTTTATTCTTTGACATACAGGAGGATCAGAAAAGTCTGAAACATGAAAATGGAGTAGAGACTAAGAGACATATTAATATAATTTATGCTAAAACGATGAGAAATGTTCCAGTCAGAACAAAGCCACTATGGTTTCACTCACATGGCTTTGATAGCAATTTAGTATTTCTTTACTGCCAGTACTCAAATACCCAGAAAAGAAACTTTAAACTGCATTAGGCTGCACAGAGAGAAGAAAAGTGAGTGGGGAGAAAAATAACTGCAGCTGCAGATAATCAAATTCTCCATTAACTTCTCGCTCATATTCTGATCATATCTAAATGAAAATAAGGCAAGAGATCCCTGACATCCCACAAAACATATTATCTTAGAGAGGTTTTTCATACATGTTACAGCAGAGGGATGAAACTGTTCTTCTGCTTTAGTTAGGGGTACTTCATGCATGCAAGTCCTAGTTTTTAAATATACAGCAAAATTATGTTCATGACTCTGCAGCCCTGATACATTTGAAAATTCATCTTTATGCTTGCAATTTACCCCTAGTCAATTCCTTGGAAGGAAATAGATTTCTCGGTTCCTGAAATAAAGCATATATCCTAAAATCTGCTATGTTGCACAATCAGGGATGTGTAAAACCAAGGTTTATATTGGGGCTGTTGGAGTTAGGAATCAAACACCTTAAAATAATTCACTGACACACGGTAAAAAGTCCTTTCTGATGCCAACATCTCTGCCATCTAGAGTCTAGAAAGCACAAAGGTCATCTTCTTGTACCAACCATACAAGGAACCACATCTGCGCCATGAAGTCATAGGAGCATATCTTTTTAGCCAAAAAAGACAAGTTACCCAGGAAGCTTTAGGCCAAATCTTCACCTACGCTGCAAGCAGTAAAAATGTTACTTATAAGCTGTATGTTAGTACACACACGTATGCTCAGTTCCTCTCTGAGATCCTCAGTGACTGCTGTTCTAGAAGTATTTTTTAAGCTAAACTGTTTCCAAAAAAACTTGGTCCAAAGACATCAGGTATTCTCCCAAGAGAAAAGCAAAGAAATACTTCAGAACGCAAAGAACCTGGCAAGAGGATAGCTTAGTTATGCAAACTGAAAGGCAGATACAATCTGGATAGCCAAGACCGACCATACTGATAAATATGAATATGCCAAGATCTGCTTCAAAGAAAAAAAGACAACAACAATTCTTCATATGCTTATGAAAAGAAAGGGCTGGCCTGTTGTTCAGGAACTGCCTCACTATTCAAACAGATCTGTTAGTGAGTGTTGTGTACTTCTGAGCCTTCTTAATGGTGAATGGAAGCAAGTTAACACCAATAAAGATTAGGAAAACCCACACGGGATTTTAACATGAAAAGATAAAAAAGCTATGCTCCAACCTGCACCAGCAACTGGTTTTTTAAGCAAATAGCAAACGGAAATCCTTATCTATTCAGGTATGCACACACACCAGTGCTACCAGACACATGAAGACCCTGCGTTTTAGGGTGGTGGTTTTGGCAGTCTGCTCAGTATAAACTCTTGTTGCAATATGATACTGGATTATTAAGGTATATGCTGGAGATGCTTCTCAAATCTGGTCGGGAGGCTGGCTCTTCATTAATCAAACCATGACCAGATTTTCACTTGCCTTGTTTTTCAGATACAAGAGGAGTTATTCAGTGTAACGTTTGTCAGATTGCCCTCCATTCTCACAGACTAAGACAATCCTGTGGTGCTGATGAGCAACAGTTAAAACTGTGAGAATGTCAACCACAACATACCAAGAACTGTCACGTAGTAACTCCTTCCACCATTTGAGAAGCTGATAAATGATCTCTTTTTTTTCAATTCATCCTGTCAAAAATCTTTGTATAAACAAAGACAACATTCCTATTTTCCAAGTTTCAAGCCCCATCTACTGAAATGTCTTAGAATGTAGCCAGATTCATTTCAAGCTCAAAACAACTGGCTGAGATATCATGAGCACGGAAGGAATCAACGTAAGAGACTAGACTTTTGCAGGAGAAAGGTTTTGCATTTAAAGGGAAGAAAAAAAAACAACCCTTACCATAATTTACCCAAGCTCAATGATTTTGTCTCAAGAGTTTGGGCATCTGTAATTTGAAAGCTTCCTCACAAACACAGGTTCCAGGTCACAGAAACAACCAAAATATTACTAACTCAGTCATGGTATTAAAAAAATGTTAAACAGCACACAAGTAATAGGATGCGTTTATACCATACTAAGAGACATAAGAATAAACAAATGTAATTTATCTTTTTCCTATTAAACGCTCCCCTTTCTCTAACAAAAATGCCTCCTATTATTTCTGAGACTGATTAATGCTGAATCATAAACTGCATGCAGTAGTCACTATCACTTATTGTGAAATAAATGCTACTTGCAGTTGTATCACAAATACTTATCATATGCTGTTCTCTGTATTTTCTTATTCTACATAACACAATAGGCCTACAAAGAGAGGTGGGGTTGAAAAATATGTTTGCACCAGCAAAAATAATCCAAATACACAAACACAAAAGAAAAAAGTGTCTGGAAAAATTTTAGTTTTCTGACCACCTGTGGGAAAGCACAGGATGCACAAACTTGAACAGAGTAATTAAAAACATTTCAAGATTTAGGCATGCCCAACATGCTATGCTATCTATTCTGAGAAAATCAGATACTGTTTTTTCTTACACAGGCAAGTAAAGTATTAGGACTATACTTGTTTAAAATTCAAGTCACACAACTTGAGTTTCTGGTTTTGTACTCCTTCCTACTGACTTTTATTACATAATTGTCATCTATAGCCCTAAAGGCTCCTTTTCCCTCCCTCCCCATGAAAAGTCCAATGCACAAAAACTCTCCACTGGTTGTCAAATTTCTGATTTGATCTTAAATCATAAAATACAACAAACTTTAGATTTCAGGAAAAGAAAAAACTTTAAAATTAGTCATTTCAGAACTAATTTGTGCATACAAATTTATGCAGGTTGTAACAAGAGAAACTATTCTGTAATTGTCAGCTTCAATTTAATTAGGATGAAAACCTTCCAAATGGGGGTATGTTCATGCATGTAGTATGGAATTTTAAGTACAGTTCACATGACTGAAGTTAAGCACTGGGCTAAATCCTTTTCAAACCCAGGCCGTGAACAACAGAAGAGAGGCTACCCTATAGGGTGGTTGACCACAGACCAAGCTTCTGCATACTACCGAATGAAGAATTCTACATAAAAGTAAACACACTTTATTACAAACTTATTTGAAGCCTAAACTAAACTACATCAAAATGAGATACCAGGAAGTCTCAACCTTAACGTATTTTATACACTTTATCATGTTAACAGTTGCAATTAAAATAAAGTTTAAACTTTTCCACTTGACTGCAGAATATGTGCAAGGGGTGGGGTAGAGTATGTGTCTAAATGAAGTATGTTACAGTATCTGTGCTTTTAAATGAAACAACTATCTCAGTGGCATTACTGAAATAGAAAGGGGAAAATGCAGAACAGTATTAACTGGACAAGTTTGTTCTCAATAATCAGAGACAGCAATACTCACACTACAGAGGAGACTGATCCTCAAGAACATTTCTTGGGTTTCTCTGGCAATCTACTGTGCTGTTCACTATGCTCGCCTGACCTTTCGTAAGTATTTTCTTAAACTCACTTTCCAAACAAAATTATGGATCAAGTTTACTATCACCTTACAGTCCTGTACCAACAGGAATGTTAACGTTCACAAAAAAAGCTAAAAGGATGTGGTCCAATTAATGAAAAAATTCAAGAAGTCCTGAATTACAGTTGCTTAAAAAGTAAGCAAGTATTTTTCTGTTACTAATATTTTGTTCTCTGTAAGTAGGAGGAACATGAGCCAACAGAAGGAGGAGTGGAAATGGAAGGATTTCTTAAAGGTGTTGGATTTTACTAAATTATTTGTATTCCGTGCAAATTAGCTTCAGTCAGATTTGAAGCACATGTAGTATTTGAAGCATACCATTAGCCAGACAGGACATTTAAAAAGCATACCTGTTAAATATGTTCTCACTTGCAGAGTACTTGTCCAGTCTTCCCAGCGGCGTCAACATTTCATCTTGTGAGACAAAGTCCAGGGCTGAAGGTATAATAATCACATCAGACTCTGAGCTGTAGTCATCCACACCAACTATCAGAGACATCAGAAATATTCCTTATAATCACAGTAGTTTAACACTAAAATGATGCCTGTTGTTGGTCTGAAATACAGAACTCTAGGCAAGGTCCCCTTGACAACATATTTAGTAGCTGCACTGCATCATTCCCCCCAGCTTTCCCCATAAAACCTTTTCTATACAAGTGTGACTGATGACACACAAATAGATTTTGAATAATTAAGTTCCCAAGTAAGAAGCATCACTAAATTTCCAATGTTTTTAGTATTTTTGTCTGACAAACAGTATTTTTATACCTTATATTTTTATTAAGCAAATGACTTTTAGCTAATTGTAAAGTCAACTTTTTGAAGACACATACTAAAATCATAGCTGCAATTAGCCCAGAGTTTATATAACATGATCTAACAGAATAAAAAAAAAAGGACTTTCTGGTTTTAAAAACATAAAAATCTAAATTAAGAGGGTGTTGTGTGTGGTCAGGTCCAACTACCAAAAACACCATGTACAATTCACCTACAGCATAATTATTAACCAGCACATCAATATGGAATATCATATACACAGATACCTTTATCAACACAGAACCACAAAGAACTGGAACAGGGGTCCAACCCTGCTTAGCAGAGCTGCTTGAAGAATTAGGATTTGAATAACCACCTTTTTTAGTTTTCATGTGCCCTCTAAACTGCCCTAAAATTCAGTTCTATAACAAACACAGACTTTAGCCTGAAAATTAGATCACTTATTTGCAAGAACTATGCCAGGTCATCTCTGTTACTCCTGAAAATACAGCACACTACAGTACACTATCCCTATTCTTCAGTCTAGCCAGATTTCTCTGAAAAGCCTTTTCAAAACTTGCAAATAGAGAAGGTCAGAGGTCAGACTGATCTGCAAGTTCAGCAACTTTTTTTTAAAATGAACTCTATAGAAGAAAAAATATCATTGTTCTCTTACCTTCTATATAATTATGCTAGGATAGAGAAATTGTTTATCAGATATTGTATCATTATCTTCAACATTTAGAATACACAAGCAGCTACCATTCTCTGAACATCTTCCTTACAATATTTCAAATGTCAAAAGACAAACACTAACATTCTCTGGAGGGGTAATATTTTTAAACCTAGACAGAGCTCACAAGCACCCTTTCACCAAAAAAGTGATCCTCCTATTTACTGTGTAGAGAATCTATGGACATAAACTGGTTATAAACAGATCCCATCCATGCATGAGGGTCCAAATTTTGCAGTTGCTGATAAGAAATGACATTCTTGTCAGAAATCAAATGAGGAAGTGATGGGGAAAGAAAAAGTGTGTAAGAAGAATCTTGGTGATGAGGGCAAGGAAGAAAGTGCACTGTGAGCCAAAGTATACAAAAGAGCAATCTGGGGAGAGGAATTAGTGGTCTTGCACATGTCTAAGGTAGAAGACAGGATACATGCAGGGGAAGGAAGGGAAGGTTGAAAAGAAGATCAGCCGCAAAACGCTTTTGTGGCACAGAGAGAAAGCATTTAGCAGTCCTGGGTTTACACAACTGCTTGAACCTGTGTTTGGTTTGGGTTTGTGGATTGGTTTAATTTTTGCTGTTTGGTTTGGGATTTTTGCAAGAATCAGTTTTATTTTCACAGGAAGTAGGGGCTGCGTAAAAATGCACTCATAATGACGTTTTGGACTTCATGCCAGCTTAAGTGAACAAGGAACCAGTGACATCCTCTCACAGGCCTTTAATTCAACCCATGGATTCAACTGAAACCAGGGGTTTTCCTGTGTTTATACTTATGCCATCTCACACCTAGACTATTTCAGCTAAAGGCAGTTTCAACAATCATCTACGCCAACTGCCTGACTACCTCCGGGCTGACCGGAAGTTAAAGTACTTCCTGCTACAATTCCTGTCCTCAGGAAGCTGCAGAGCAACGAGGAGGCTCCTCAACCTCCTCTGCAAACTAGGCAAGCCAAGTTCTTAGCCATACATCATAGGAACATTTTACTGTATGTGAGTTCCTGCTATCAAGGGCTGACTCCAGATGTACTTTGAAACAACAAACATACTCTGCAGCATCCACAGAAGAAAGGCTGCGCAGATACTCCTGACTCCAGGTAATGAGTTGCATTAATATGGGCAGAGAAGGTACATAATTGCTCCCTTCACTAGGGACCTGAATCCCTGTACTCAGGCCAATTTCTAAACTAAGGAACTGAAATTACTACAGTTCAGTTGTGACATAACCAACTGGAGAAAAAAACAAAACAAAACATCACTAATATTCACTCAAACTAGTCTTATGACAGAGTCGTATTTTTCTATTTCAATGTTTGTTGACTATGATCTAAATTTAAAAGCACAAACTGAAGAAATTAGGTAAAAAAACCAGCATCATTATTGCCAGCAGAAGACTTATCTATTAAATGCACAAAAAGGGAAAAAATACAAATGTTGACCATTATTTGAACCAGCATTAATTTTACTGCCTTCATTTTCCTCTTCTCAACCTCAACTTTATGTTCCATGTTCCTCCTTTTCCTCCTCTACATTTAGTCTTCCCTAATAGTCCTACAGTGAGTAGTCCCACACAGATGCCAGCTTAGATGATGCAGGACTGATCACCCTTACACAGAGTGTATGTCTGTATTACAAGACAAAGTTAACTAGATGTCTGATGCCTCTGATTTAGTGAACTGAATTTCTGATAGTTTTTGCTTTGTGAAACCAGTTAGGTCAACCAAACTGCTAAATCCACTCTATATCACATGTAAATACCAATGATAAAAATATGAGCAGCTGCTTAACAATTTATCTGTTTGATGTCTCCTACTAGTTCAAACAGAGCGCGAGTTCTGTGGATTTGGCTCTGCAGTGCCTGTTCACTGTAAAATTAAGCTCAGCACTACATTGGGCTTGGTGTGCCTTGCTTACTGAGGCCAAACAACACTTATTATTCAAATAATTCCAGCATCTCAGTTTGCAGTCCCAGAAGAAATCATTCAAATGGCAGCATCCTGTTAATAAACACAACACTAATACCAACACGGAAGAAGAGCGTGATAAAAATAAATCAATCAGTACACGACCAGTTTACAAGTCTAGTAAAATACTATTACACCTTACATATTCATTTTCACTTTTAACATCAAAACACCAATCCAAGTTAAAAGAGACAGTCCATTAGAATTCCCATTCTAACAAAGCCCCTCAAGAGGATGCTTCTCTTTAACTACTCCAAAATACAATTCACTAGCAAATCCATCCACTCCTCATCTAAAATGCATAAAGGGCACACTTGGCATTATTCAATAAACCAAGTCACTTTGCTATTCCCTACACTTGGAAGGTTATTCCAGAACAGTTAATCAAAAAGGGTGTTAACTGAACATTGCCTCTGCAGCCCTCCTCTGTTTTCCACCCAACTCTGAGCATTTGTCCAAGTACCACACGACTTTTCATAAATTTTACAAATGCAAAAAACACCCCCAAACAACACCAGTGTAATGGTTTTGGCTGGGATAGAGTTAAAATTCTTCACAGTAGCTTGTATTTTATGCACCTCCAACCTATTCACCAGCAGGGTAGTGTGATGAGTGGAAAAGGCCTTGACACTGTATAAGCACTGTGTTCACGTGTTATCAACACTGGTTTCAGCACAAATCCAAAACATTGCCCCATACAAGGTACTACAGAGAAATTTAACTCTATCCTAGTCAAACTCAGTACAAATCTTGGCTAGTTCTCATGCAGAACATGCAGATTTATTCCCCCTTCAGAATGTAGACCAGGCAACAGGATCACATGTTACTTTCCTGCTGCAGAAAAACTATAGGTCAATCTTCTTATTTTCTCTGCTTTTTCAAACTGGTACAAGTATGGACCAAACGCTCAGAAGGCACCTATGCTACAAGACACCACAGAAAACAAATGCAAGAGCAAAGCCTAACTATCCACTAATCCGGTCTTACATGTTTACACCAACATGCAAAAGCAGAGCTAAGAAAACACAAATTTCTACAAAAATACCCTATCCCAGCAGTTTCAAGTCACTAGTAGTGCCAAGGGGAGAAAAAGCAATTGCACAACAGCATGGCATGAAAAGCAATCACAGTGCCTGCACTTCTGTCCAGACAAGTATCAAAGCAGACCAAAATAAATAAATTTATCCAGACTGAGTTTGCAAATTCCCCTTCAAAACTCTACACAACTACTACCAAAAAAAAAAAAAAATCCAGCATCACATGACAGTGAAACAAAATCCAGAGCCTATCACTGACCTGTTGTATTAGAAAAGCTAAGTAACTTCTCCTCTCGATGCCTTCATTTCCTGTCCAAACATTTGTCTGACTGGTTTTTCGTACAAGTTGTTCAGGCTTATCTATCTATCTTGCATTTGGTCCATACTGGACCATGAATATACCAAACATCCCCTGCTTAAGTTCCATTTCCTATGGCAAGGATGCGACGGTTACTAATTAACATGGACTACAGAGCAGTCTTGCTCAGACAATGTTTGGAGGTGCTTAGTCAACCGCTGCCAAGCTTGGCTGAGCATACAAAAACAAAAAGAGATCCATTTAAAACTCAGAACCCTATAAAAACCAGAGTCTGTAGGCTATCTTTCAAGTGAGCTCATTTTTCTGTGTATTTCATCTTCATAGTATCTTTCACAAAGATCTTGATCATACTGAGTCTTTCACAGACAGGTGCACAAGATCATGTATGAAAACATAACTACTATTTTTCTTTTATTTAATAATGCATGAACAACTCTTGCCATGGACTGTTCAGCAGCAAAGCCTACATGTATTCTTTTTCTTCTTCTGTATTTGCTATGAGTTCCATGGTAGAAACATGTACTCCCTCATTCTGGCATAGAAACTCAGTAACAAGAAGCAGCATATTCTAAAAAATAAGTAATTTTTAATTCTGAACGCTGAGCAACAAACAGCTTTAAGGATTCAAGACTTCCAACTAATACTAAGTTTTCTCATTTTATCTCCTGCATTCCCAAAGTGTCTCAAGATCTACTACACAGTCTATATGGCAGTTGCTACAGGTATATCTACTAAATGGACTAATTTTTATTCAGCTGCAGTACAGGCTATTTACTACACTCCACATCAATTGTTATATGGACATTCAGGTTAATACAGAACTTAAATGCAGAAAGGACTGAGTTCGTTCTGCTGTTCAGGCAAGTAACTTTTGTGCTTCATTTTAAAGCAAAAATAGTCTTATGAGCCCAAGTATTTGATATCATATTTGACATCATCATCACAAAGTAACAGCAGCAGGTTTTGTTCTGAATTCCTGTCCTCATGCTATAAAATAAATTCACCTTACATTCATATTTCTGCAGAACACAAGAAGTATTCTCAGCCCTTCTGTACTGCAAATACATTCATTTCTGTATCATTTTCTGTAAGAAATACACTTTGCATCTTGATATTCTGCAAAGACATTCACCTCAGCAGGAGAATGGAAGCCAAACATCTACATCTGCTCACAGCTGAACTCCTGGATGATGTTCCAGCTCTGATTCTTCTGTGATGTCAGACCGAAGAGTTAAGTTGCACTATTTCCGCTTCATTTGCTACCACAAACTTACTCCACTGCTTCATTGACATTAACCAAGAGCTACTGCAATGATAGCTACACAAATATTACAAAAATGTGTTTGTCATGCTGAATTTCAGCACCCTACATGCCCAATCCAGGCACCACTCATGATCACAGAACCCGTCATCAATGAGTGCTGACTTTTCCAGGAGACACTTAAAATCTACTATCTCTGTTTTCTTCCAGCTGTGGCCCAAGACTGAAAATGCAAATCAGAAGCCACAAGTTTGCCCTGATATTGCAAATGTTTTTGAGGAAAAATTTGAGTTTGAAAGGTGCAATTTTACTCAGCAGAAGTTATCACTCTAAGTGACAATCTTAGATTCCAGTCTGCCTATCATATTAGCAGAAACAATAACTACCCTTCTCTTTCTCCATTTATCCACTAAATTACTCCTTCAAAACACAGAGCACTATCTACCTTGAACCTCTTATGAATGTGAAGTTACCACCCCTGTACACCCAGACTTTGTTGTCTGAACTCTAGTTTTGGTGGGACTGGGTTTGGGGATGGAAGAGGAGAGAAGCAGGAGCACGGAAGAAGCTAAGCATGTGCAAATGCAAAGCTGTTCTGCCAACAGCAAGGCTTACTACATTCGCCCCTGTTCAGCACTTTGATAGCAGAGCTTGCCAACACACCTTGAAGCACAAAGCAAACCCTTTCAAATAAAGCCTCACTATAGGCTTAGGGGACAGGGGGGAGCATTCAGCAGATGAAAGAAAGACACAGGAATCAAAATCAGCAGATTTACATACAGAACTGATGCAAGTATGGAACAGCAAATTTCAAAGACCCACTAGCCTAAATATAACTGACTATGAAAATATTTTCATTCAGCAAAGGCCTTCAAAAAAAAGTTATCAAGCATACCAAAGGAGTTGCAACAGATGCAGCCACAGACAAGTTTGTCTTTTTCAGGCATATGCAAGCAGCACTGAAAATCCTGATTTGCTCTGAAACAAAGGAATAGTTCTATCTCATATCACTCAAGAGTCATTTATTTGCACAACAGCTGAATGCACTTTCTACCATTAACAGTTTGACTTGCTACAAAAGCTGGTTTGGAGCAACCTGAAACAAAGAAAAGGACAGCCAAGCTACCATTTAAAACAATTAACAGTTTATATTTTGTCTGCTGATTTCCTGTTGGGAGTATGTCACCCCCATCACCATGGTACTGAACTCTCCTGCTATTTAAGTTCCTGTCTTCTACCCCTTCCAAACAACTGCACACACTTAAGAATAGAATGAGGCTGGAGAGAAGCAGAAGTCAGCTAGTGCGAGCAGAAGTTCCTCTAAGGTACTTTTTTTCTACTCTGCAAATACATCATAGTCAAAGAAAGGTATCCCCCCTCCCTCTGCAGAGCACTGCTTCCTGTGGGATTTTTAACTGACCCCATGACTGACTGAGAATTTCGTAGCCCTACAAGGTAAATCCCACTTTCATCTTCAGCCAACATGTTCTCCTTGGTCCTACCACAATAGGGCACATGCCTCACTGTGACTGGGGCCACGCTCAACTTCTGCCACATAACTGGGTATCTGGTACATGCAAAGACATCAAGTTTAAACTATATGCCCTTTAACCTTGGATTACCCGGGAGGAAGAGCATTATGAAACAAGCAGTTCAAGCTCAAATGCTCCAAAGGCTTGTGTTGGCTTTGCAATGCTGATGTCACACCATGAGTTACATTACATGAGCTAGTAAGTGGTGTTCTCCCGTGCAGTTACTTTACTGATTCAATTGTAATAACTGAGAAACACTTATTTAGGCTAAACAGTGCAGACAAGGCAAGTTCTATGACTAGTACATCCATAATCTATAAAACATGGCTTTACAACTGAAATCACTTTCAGCCTCCTAACTCCATTTTTCCTTTCTGCCCTTGAATCCCAGATAACGTTCTTGAGACTTCATTTGACAGCTTTCAAAACTCTTGGTGGATAAAGCTTGATGTTTCCTCAGCACAGAGGTGGAAATTCTTGCTGCAACTCTTCATGCTGTACCTACTTCTGTAACTCTCTACACTTCTGTTCATGCTCAGTATAAAGTATAAAACTGGTCTATAGGACTAGAGGACTGAGCAGTACAGAATGCAATGGATTCAATCTTAGAAAAAGAACCGTCATTTCAGTGCTATTGAATGTTTACATTACTTGCACAAGCAAGTATTCCCACAGACTAATCAAGCTACTCCTCCTGTAGGCTACAGAGGAAGGAAAAGGTAGTCTCTCTTCCATTCAAATATCTGGGAACTGTTCAGGCACTATGGCAACAATACAAAAAAATTCCCTACGCAGGCTTGTTTATCAGAGCAAAACACTCCAACAGTCTGCAATATCACTCATACAGAATGTCGGTTTCATACATTAATATATTTAGCTTTCCCAGAAATTGGATCACAGAATAATGCAAATTTATTGTACTATTTGTTTTTCTTTACCTTAAAAACAGTAAGAAAAACCCACCAAAACAGTACTCAACTCTCAGTGGAGTTCTTGCACTGGTGTTTGTTGCAAACAAACACCCTTCCCAAGCACATTTTGGTATTTTGCTCAACCTATATACACTGGACAGGGTTTTAACACCTTATTGGCACAAAGAACCACAGTACCCCTCCCAAACCAAGAAAGGCCATATTAGTTCTTCTTATGCTATAATTTCTAAAGCAGACAGAAGAGCCCTGAGGTTCTGGGAACCTTTAAGGGCATCTGTCCCTGCCTTGCTCCTCTAAAGAGGGAAGTGTTACTCCAACTCTCAAAGCCAAAGCAATCCTTTCATCCAGTTCTGCTCATGTTAAAACATATCTCTTGCAGCTACTACTCTCACAATGAAAACCTCCTACCCACACAGAGGGGAAAGTCAGCAAAAGACACACACAGGAAAGAAAGGCATTTTATCTTCAACATCCTGAAGTCTGCCACTCCTACAATAGGTCAGCAGTCAGAAATAACTGCAAACACCAAGATTTCACTAGCTTAAGATTCTGAAAATTTCCAGCTTCTTCCTGACTCTTTCACTCCTTCCCCTTTCTGGTTTTTTTTTCCCCTCGAAGTGGGAGAGAAAGGGAGAAGGAGGTGAATATCCAAAGCCCTAAGAGATAAACCATGATACAAGAAAAAGAAAAAAAAAAAAGCTGGCAACCTTAATTGAAGATCTGTGCCAGAGATGGGAACACAAAAAGTGGCTGGCAAAAGCACATTTCCACATCGGAAGTGATGCTAGTGGCCTTGGAAAGCTGAAAGCCTAGAAAATCACCTCTTCTTCAATCCTCTGCTAGGTGTAATGACCAAAACATGTGCAGCTGCATGAGGAAGGTTCATTAGCCCATATCAAATCAAGCACAATCCTTTCCTCACATCATCCCCTTCTCTCTAGCATCCTAAGAGGTTGCTCCAGAAAAAGAGACTAACCATTACCCACCTGAGACCACTAAAACCAGAATTCCATGGGGACACAGCCTGAGTCCCCCGGTTTCTATGAGGGTCAATCACAACATTAAAAGACAAAGAAATGAACTGAAGAGTTGGGAGAATTAAAACCGGCTCTCCAGGGAAAACAACGACTTAACAAGTAGGCTTCATTAGCATTAAGAAACCGTTATGAGATTCCCAAAGGAGCAGAATCTCAGTCACACCACAGAACTGATTCTAATCACTACAGAAAGTCTGCCATTAATTTCCGTTACTACTTTTTTGCAACGTAGGCATTAAAGACTGCAGAACACTGAAATGCCAACCCAGGAACACAAACTACCTCTGTACTCTTTCACCAGAGCTAAGACTGATGGGACCAAAAGGTCAGTACTGCAACATGGCATTTGAACATCATGTTGGAAATGTAACTATACTTAAAGCTAGAATTAAGTCTAAGAAGTGACATGACTTGCAGTCTATACATTACATCTAACAGCATAACAAAATTTGCTAATTCTTATTCTGTGGCAAAGGAACAAAGAAACCACAATGCAAAAGCTTCTGACATTACTATGTACAACTGTGGGAAAGAGAAGGTGAATTTTAACATATTGAATGCATGTTATGCCAGCATAATTCACTGCAAGAGAACAAAAACTACAACACAGCATCAAGCTGTGATTGTGATTTGACACCAGAGGGAAAAAAAGAGATTGATTTCATAAAAGCAAAGCAATAACAACAAAGAAAAAACAACACCCTTTAAATATAATTAAAAAAAACTTTTAAAAAATTAAATTGAAATTAGCTTCCATTTGGAAAGAGAATTGTGTGCTACTCAAAGTCTAAGAGAATAATTTAAACAAAAGCACTCAACCAACACAAGCTAATGCCAGATGATTTGCTCATCACCTGGAAAAAGAACACAGCATCAATTATAAAACAGCTTTTGACAACTGCAGATGCAGAGTATTTTCTTCAGCTCAGCTAAATAACTGGTTCACTCACAGAGAAGCCTACTGGGAGGAGAGGCTAACACCTGTCCTCCCTTTCCAATCAATGAAAAAGAACTCGATACTAAAAACAGAGCTATGTTGGACCATCACTACTCTATTTTTAATTATTTTATTACCAGTAAAATCCAAATAGTAAAATTAGATTTGCTAATTTTAAAAACTATCTTATGGTTGGATTTTAAATCTACCATTCCATTAAACTCTTATGCTTAAGAAAACAAGTTAACACACAGACGCGTAGAGTTAAGTATCTCTAAAAGTTCATTTATCTGTTCTAAACTAGAAGTGTCTAAACTATGCTTTGGTGTTAAACTTCAATTTTCTGCATTTTTAGTTAAGATATCTAGAAATTAAGTGTACAGGAAAAGGAAACTGTCACTCACCATTTTTCAACATGATAAAAGGTAAAGTTTCCAAATTTGAATCTTAGCTTACATAACCACCAAAGCATGCATACAGTACTTGCAACTATCTAAAGTCCTGACATTGCATGCAAATGCAGCCATCAGTTATCAATATTTTCTTCCAAACACAAATGCAAAACAATATTAATACCAGTTATTAGATCATTTCTTTGCTCTCCTGATTTAAATCACAATTAAAATAATGAGTTGAATAAAGCTATCCTCTTTTAGAATCTGAATTCTAATTACAGATGCTTCTATTTTTTAGAATACACATCCTGCACACATCAATGGACAGACTAAAAGACATCTGCATCATGGTATGTTTGACTCTGCACCAATCAGTTCAAGCTTCAGAAACAACCAGGGGAGGGGGAAAACACAAACTATCTTGGAAGAGTCATTAAGAACATTTTATTTATCAGCAATATGTACTTCTACAATCCCATGTTTGCTTCTCAATCATTTTTGTGGCTTATTTTCTTCTCTGTTCTATACTTAGCTTATACAATTACACTACTCTATTTCAATTTTGTAAGCACAAAACAAAGATCTGAACAAAAGCCAAGTTTCCCCGACTTCTTTTCCTATGCTGTGCAAGATTGCAGACCAAAGACTAAGGATGCCAACAGTCCAAGCAGTGCTATGGGTAACTGTCCAGCTCACAACAGCCAGACAGGATGGGGAGTCTTCCCCAGACTTCCACTTCCAATTTTTTCATTTTCACCCTACTGTCTTTAGGGTGGGATGCTTTTTTTTCATTAGCTTTACCTTCACACAAATTAAATGCAATGGTATGCTCCCTATTTGGTCAGGTTAGAATCAATAACACAGTTATCTTCCAAAATAAGAACTTATATTTAGGAATTAAGCTTTTCTTTTATAACCTTCTGTATGTTCAGCCAGGATTCATTCACTGTTTTGTTTTTTTTCCCTTTTACTCCAAACTACCAAACAAGGAAAAGCCACTGACTGAAGATGGAAGAACCAGGATTTGTCCCATTATTATCACTGCCTTTGACATCAAGAACTACCTCTACAGAAGCAAAATACCAGCTAAAATAAAAATACTGAAATGCCATTTGTCAAGCCATGTAACTACTTAAAGCAATCATCTGTGTAATGTACCATCAGGTATAAAGTATGCATTCACCTCGGAAACAAGCACAAAAAAAAAAAAAAAAAAATAAAATCAGAGCTTTCCAGTGGTTACCAAGCAACCAAGAGGAGAAAAAACTCAAAGCTTTCAAAATAGAAATGCATACCACAGCTGAAATTAATTATTTAAAAGTCAATCCAGCTGGTTTATCAACCACTCTCTGAAAGCCTTTCTTATAAAAGCTCTTGTTTAATCCCTGACCTGTTAAACAAATAAACAAAAGGCTTTTTTGTTTTTTTTTTAAATAGATGCCGTCCACAACATATATTCTGAAGGTCTCCCACTACTCTAAAAGCAGATTTATTACTCTCTGTTGAAATCTAGTAATAACCTAAATATTTATCAAATTCTCTTCAGGGAAAAGGTAAACTTTTTTTTACAAGCAGCTACTAACACATTAAAGTACAGATGTATTATTTTACTGGTTTATATTTCAGGTTAATTACCATTCAATGAGTTGGCATAATAAATGAGGTGAGGCACAAATTGTACAGTTGTACAAGTTGTTGATTAAACTCTAACTTTCCAATAAAATAGTTAATTCCAGAAACAAAATAGGCCTTCTTGACTCTGCATATCTAAAAAGATGCACAGATGTTTGTTTCACTGCTGTTAGCAGCAACTGTGCATTGTTGTTTGCTCAACTCCAGGACTTGCTCCTACTGCTTTAGGACTTGACCAATAAAAGGTATCTCTTAAGCGACTTTAATGATCCCTTCATTAGGAGAAAACACTGAATCACACTGTAGGAAAAAAAACCAACCAAACAAACCAATCGGTTTTGTGACTCAGACTCAAACCTAAGCTCACTGATGAGCTACAAAGAAACACCACATCTAGTAAAACGTCCTGAGCCATATGCCTAACCACAGACCCAGCTTTACATGTCCAAACGAAACCTTTACACATGCGTTCAGTCTTAAACATTCCTGGTTTCTCCAGCATACCTCATACATGTTCGTTTGATATCAGATCAATTAAAAGTCCAAAAATTTATTGAAAGCATAGTTTGCTTTTCAAAGTAGCCAATCAACTGATCATATTATTTCACATTTATCTAATTCCTCCTCCTAAATTATACCCCCAAGACTATAGGTATGCCTACACATCTTTTTCCTTGTTTCGCCTGAACTATAGCTTAGCACACTTAACAGAAGACCACAACTACCAGAATCACACACACATAAAAGCTACCAGCACTTCCAGTTTTGTCAAAATTGCATTCTACTGCTTCAGGAATACACCTCTACATTAGTGTGTAACTCCACTGCTTGAAAGACCTGCAAATATTTGAAATATTTACAACGGAGAGGTACTGCAGGGCGGGGCTGAGGCAGAAATTGCAGCTTTCTTTTTGCCTTATGTTTTTAAATGGAATCCCAAATAATCCATCAACTGTTTGAAACACTTTCATAATTATGTAAAACCTGTTGTATGTGGCTACAAAACAGTTATTTCAAATACCACTGCATGAGAAACAGTGCTTTAGACTAGATATGTACAGTCTCCTTGGTCTGTATTACTTTTCTTTGGCTCAAACACACCTCACAAGAACAAAATCACATAAAATTTAGAACCATAAAAGCCATTGTGTTATTGAACTACATCCAGACAGCATACACTGATTCATACAGTCCTGTTTTTACTCTTAAAATAACATGCATAAGTATTGAGCCGCTTGCTTTTATCTACTTCCATCAAAACCTCAGTAATTTTTAATGAGGTTTCAAATCTTTAGATTTCTATGGCTCCTGCCTTCAGGATGCTGACATTTGGATTCAGTCATATCCCCATGCATAGATTTTTACATTTTTAAAGATAAGACGATAACACTCAAGACTGCCACCAGGAACCCATGGGTTCAGTCACGTCTCCAATGACTACACATCCCACTTCAACTCCTGTCTTACAGTCAACTAAAACCATAAACTAAATGGAAATTTAAGAATGCACTTTTCATTCTGTGTGCCTTCTGAAAACGTCCTCTTGCAATCACAGAGAGTTTTCAAACAGCTACATTATCAATCTGAATTAAAAAAACAAAACACCTTAGGGAAAGGCTCTTTGTGCAAGGCAAAGGACAGTAAGAACCTTCTAAATGTCAGCTGATAAAACTGAAAAAGACATAGCATTTAAATCCCAGAAAGCTAAAATAGCTCTCCACTAAAAATGTAAGCGATGAAATGGAAGGTCCAGCCCTGGTGAGGGGATCCCTGTGCAGACTGAACAGAAGGCAACACACCTTCAGACAGCAGCAACCAGGGGGTCTGCACACCCATGACCAGCTGTGAAGCAGGCACCAGCCTCCACCTCCATCTTCACTTTTTGCCCAAAATTCTTCCTCCTCTGCTTCCCTTGGTGTTCACATGACCAACAGACACCTTCTCACGTGAGGAACATCCTGCAGTTGGTAATCTTGCACCATCACATCCTGCTGCTGCTTGCACCCTGACATTAACACTTTTCCACACATCCCTCCAGTGCGGTCAGGAATCACAGAATCAATCAGGTTGGAAAACACCTCTGAGCTCATCGAGTCCAACCTATGACTGCACACTACCACACCAACTAGACAACGGCACTGAGTGCCTCCAGGGAGTGTGCCTCCACCATCTCCCTGGGCAGCTCATTCCACTCCTTCTGTGAAGAAATTCCTCCTGGTGTCCAGCACAAAACTCCCCTGGCGCAGCCTGAGGCTGTGTCCTCTCGTCCCGTCACTTGTTGCCTGGGAGAAGAGCCCGATCCCCGCCTGGCTACAACCTCCCTTCAGGTATTCGTGGAGAGCGATAAGGTCTCCCCTGAGCCTCCTCTTCTCCAGGCTGCACACCCCCAGCTGCTCCTCACAGAGGACACGTGCTCCAGACCCTTCACCAGCAACGGGAGCCGGAGGACGGGGTGGGTGGGGGGTGAGGCGATGGGGGGACACAAAAATAAGACACACAAAGCTACAAAAGGAACGAGCAGAGGAACAAACAACCCCCACGCTACTGCCGCAGCAGCAGCCCTCTCCTCCTTCCCCTCCTCACCGACGGCGCCCCGCC
>VXAU01001890.1:157201-235200 GCA_013399695.1 Formicarius rufipectus | reverse complement strand
CATCCCACGGAGCTCCGGGAGAAGGGAAGCTCCACTCCATGGAGATATTTCACAGCGTGCAAACGACACCCCGAATTTTGCAAGCCCCGTCACTTTACGAGCACAGGGGATCTACCACAAGCCACTGGGACCACTGTCACCCCAAAGAGCTCCTAAGGCAGGATGTCACGCACGGAGTCACTCCTGAGAAGGACAGCAAGACAGAGTAGTTTGAGCGGCTCGGCACAGTCGACGCTCCCCGGGAATGCCAGACCGCAGGGACAGAACCACACGTGGGGCTGGGGCAGGGGGCTCAAGGCCCCTTGGAGGAGGTGGTCACTGAGGCCTGGGGTGGGAACCTGAGACCCAACTAAACAAGCAGCAAGCCCAGCCCTCGCTCCTGGTTTAATTTCCTCTCTTTCCCCCAAAATTCCAACAGGAAGCCTGGGGTGACAAGAACGGTGCTGCTACAACAGCAAAGTTTCCCGTGCCCAACTTGCACACTGCTCGGCGTTAACTCTCCTTCTTTAACCCCACCAGCCTTTGAGAGAATAAGAGGCAAAACATCATAATAAAACCACGTTAATTCTCTCAAGCACATTCCGTGATGGAAAAAGCTTGGCTCCCAGCAATGCCTCCCCTGCAGCCAAGTGTCCCCATGCACCCCACGAGCCCAGACCCCACACAGCTCCAGGGATGGAACCAGAAGGGCTGGAGGGATGAGCCACCAAACACGGCCACCCCAGACCTCATGGTGACATTCGCACGCTTCCCAGAGGTCTCCCCAGGAGTACAAGCTCTGGATCAAGGAATGCACTAGGAAACCATGCCAGGTACGAAGCATTCCTTGTAGAAATTGCATTGAAAAGGTAAACCTTCGTCCCAGAGAGCCAGCCCCGGGAAAATAAACATTCAGGCACAGTTACATCCCATCTGAACTCGCTGGTTAGTTTGGGAGTTGTTTTTTCCCCTCATTTTTCCATCCTTACTCCTCTAAATCCCTGTGTCGCCTAAAGCTGTTCCCCTGAAAGGATGACTTTGGCTGCTGTTTGATCGATTCCCTCTCCATGGTGATCTCAGCTCATTTATTACATTTCCAGGAGACACTGCAACCTATAAAACTAATGACAGAGGAAGGCTAACAGGCAAACAAAGCAAATTTGAGCTGTTTAACGACCCAAACCATCCTCAGCATCAATTTTATTTGTGTTTTTTAAAAAGGAGATTGACTCATTCCCTATGAAGTGAAGCCAGTGCCTCTTGCAGAGAGCTACAAGTGACGAGGGGAAAACGGGAGTCAGCAGGCACCGGAGCATCTTCCTGATTCCTGCCTTTTCTCCCCATTAAAACGAGCTACTGCCCCCAAACACTTTGGGGGCTGACTTTTACCACCCCAACACTCGGGGGAAATTTTTTTTTTCTCTTTTATTTAGAGCTAAAACCACTTTGAAATTGCCAGATTTGAAGGATTTAACTGAATTTCCAATCATGCCACCAAGCTGAAACGCAATGGGCTCCCGAGCCCGCTCGGCACTGAACTCGCAGCAGACAGACCCTTGCAGACAAATAACTCCACATCTCCATCCATAAGCTCCAACTGTGTCCTTAGGGATCAGTTACACAGCTTATTTTTTCACCCCTAATTAGTGGAGGACATCAGATAAACAACAGACAGCTGGAATTAGCACGAACCGGTTAAATTACCACAGCAATAAAATTCCAGTGACCATCAGCAAGAGCGGACAATATTCTCAAATAGGTTTTTTGTTTGTTTGTTTGTGGGCTTTTTTTTTGTTGTTGTTTGGAGCAGTTCTTATTTTTCCAGAGGGGAAAATAATATCTAGAAAAGATCCTTAGCAGTTCAACCAGAATCATGGTATGGAGACATATTTCAAGAGGAAAAGACATTACTCTTTTCAGACATTCCCTTCGTATTCTCTCCAAACTTCACACGCTGCTGCTGGAGCCCCAGCCAGCTCTGCTTCCAAGCTGTAAACATTGCAATTTCGGTCTAGAAGAACATCTAACTAGTGGACACCTTTCCAGTAAGCCTATAATATACACCTTAACACTTCATTTTCAAGAAAATCAATGTAAATAAAGTCACCCGTGACAACCTGTCTCAAAAGCTCGTTATTCTGGAGGTGGGCAAAGATTTTTTCTTACGTACATTCCCCCAAATTATATATATATATATATATACACACACACATGAAAGAACGCCAAAATCAGATTTCTAGAAAATCAAAGCAAAACCCAACCCCTCCAAATCTGTTGCTTTAACAAGGAATAACAAAGCTTGCATTCCCTTTTTTCCCTCTGATCCCTCCTTCCCAATTCACAGAGACAGAAAGCACATACAAGCAGAATAAAAACCCAGCAGGTTCTGTTTTGGTCGCTCTCACGTCTTTTAAGAAATGAGCTGGGTTACATCAGTGTGGACATGGAATTTGGAGGCTTTGGGGATGAATATTGAGAAATCAAGTCAGATCATCAAGGCAATGCAGATAAATACAGTAAGTAGAATTTCTCTCCGTCTCTTTTTTCTTTTTTTGTTCTTTTTGGTTTTTGTGACTGAATGTTATTTTAGCAAAGATTTAATCCTTTAACAGGATTTCTCCCCCCTCCCCCCAATTAAAAATGTCCAGAGCTCGATTCCATTGCACACACCACCACCTCTCACCTGGCACCTACATGGTTACTCTCACAGACATTGCACATTAACCGCTTGCTAGAAATTGCACACAAAATGACTTCTTATTAACTTGAGCCTCTATTTCAAAGGAAGCAAAACAACACAGCCAGTGCTCACCACAGACAGGTATTTCCACTCTGCTTCTGCCTAAATAAGGAGAGCTCTGTCTCGCTAGCACAGAACCACAGAGGCATGGATCACTGTTATTATTCAGCACATTTAAAACCCAGGCAAAAGCAGCTACACTTACAGGCATACTTAAAAGACAAGACATGACAAAAGATTTAGGGAGAGATAATATACCAACGTCATACATATCACAGCGAGGCCATGTTGAAGCTCAACGCGTTTCCCCCCTCAGTAAGAAATCTCTCTCTCTCTTTCTCTCTCTCTCGCCTTTCTCTCTCTCTCTCTCCCGCTCGTGCTCTCTTGTTGAATTGCTAGTGGTGGTAGTAGTAGCCCCCAACAGCTCAGGAGAAAAAATCCATTTAACGAGTGCCCAGGAAGAACATGAGTATGACATTCACAAGCAATAGCACCACAATCACTGCAAAAACGACCACCGTTTGAACATCCAAGGTCATGGTGCAATGCAGAACACTGTAGTGTTCGAGGTGTGGGGCTGGCAGATTTGGAGAAGTCAACCTCTGCTCTGTAAGACTGTCCATACATCCACCATGCTAGAATAGAGGAGAAAACTGTTCCTGGTTTTGGGCTGGTTCGTAATGCTTTGTGCTCTGCCTTTAGTTTCTCCCCTATCTGCTGTCTCTAGCTCATTCTGAGCCCGCTAAGTGAAGCATCATCACAACCAGTGAGCGCTTTGGATGCAAAATCCTTCCTTTAGGAAAAAGAGCGAGCGCTGTCTGCAAGCTTCTCTGTCTGTCTCGTCCCCCCTCTCTCTCCCGGTCTCTCTCTCGCTGGCTGGCTCGCTTTTTAATTCAAGCCAGTGCAGATACGGAGCCGGTGCGAGCGTGACAGCCCTGCGAGCGGCTGCGGCTGCATCCCTCGGAGCGAGGCGGACCCTGGCGCATACTAATCAGCTCCGGTGACCAGGCAGCGAAGGGATTCTGGCTGTCACTCAAAGGCAGAAGGAAGCGCTGGCTCCATAAATACGCGAGGCTTCCGCCGGAGCGCGGTGGCTGCGCGGGATGCGGAGCGGGGCGGGCGCTGCGGGTGCGGAGCTCCGCCAAAGGCGCCTCCCGGATTCCCGGGACACGCAGATCCCCCGCTCCTCGCCGCCCCTGTGCGCCGAGCTGAGCTCCGCGTGGAAAAGCCAAGCAGCGGTGNGGGGGGGGGGGGAGCAGCCGGCGTAACAAAAGGGGGAGCCTGGGAATTCACTGTGAGCCTGAAATGTGGGGATTGGGGAGGGGGAATCACGTTTTAGCTCTGCATGGCACTGGGCGCATCATCCCATTGTAAATACATATAGTCTCGCCTGCCAGCACTGCACTGGTGTCTCCATGTTAAGAGTTAAAGTGAATTCTGAGTCTGCAGACAGAGATCTATAAAAAGGGGGGGGAGGACAGATGGAGGATCTTTATTCCTTCTACAGCAGCCAGAAAAGCTCATTCCTGCATTAAAATCACATGCACACTCAGGGTTTATGGTCCAGGTGCCAGGTGCTATCCCAAACCTCAATCTCAGATCTCCGAACCAGCAGTTACCTTGGAGAGGCATCACAATATACACTCGGCTGGAAAAAGCAAACGATTTTCCAGACAAAGACAAATATAGAAATGCTGCCAATGTATATGCAAAACACCCTGAAATGCACAGCTGGGGGCTGAGCACGGCACCTTCCAGGAAACCCGCGCCTCACACACACCCGAGGCCAACGTGCCCCGAACAGGCACTGGACGTGGGCTCCAGGAGCAAACTGGGAGCCTCTGGGAGGACTCTGACAGGTAAACCTGGACAGGGAATGGGGTCGGGTCTGCCAACAAAAGGCAGCCTGTCCTTCCAGGGCACTAGCCTTTGGAGAAGGGACCGGGGCTTTATGCTCCTACCCCACTTTGCCACTTGAACCAAGGGGGGCACGTTGTTTCAGTCATGGGGCTCCTGCTGTGCCCCTGGTGCTGACCCCCCTCTCCCACTGGTTGTGAGCCACTAAACCCAGCTGTTTTCTGCAAGGTTTACTTTTCTTCCTTTGCTAGTCGGGTTGCCAGAGGCCTCCCTCGAAAGGAGGAGGCTCCCGTGTCCAACCCAAACGCCCCTGAAGGAGATGGTGTCAGGTGGGTGAGGATTGGGTTTCCAGGGATTCTCCTCCTTGGCCTCCACCCAGAGCTAGTGGTTTGTGCAAGACTCATCCAGCACCATCCTCCTGACTTCTGACCAGCTCTCTGGCATGTGTGGGTCACGATGCCTTCACTGACACTGAGAGTCGGTTGCGTTGAGCAGCATCAGAAATAAGAACACTTTGGGTTCATCAGCTGGTTTCTTCTCCTCTCTTTTTTACTTTGTGTGAGAAGTACCAGCCAGAGGTTGTCTCGAGCATCTGAGCCCCCTGGTCTGTTCAGGCAGGGAATTTTTTATTCAGGAAGACGGTGAAAGTCCATTTTTCACCCTCAAATTTACAAGAAGCTGCTTTAAAGCTGCCCCATTAGCACAAGCGCCAGGCTGTATGCAGGTCATGGATCTGCCTGATCACCAGCTTAGACCTGCAGTCCTTATCAAGTATCCCTTTTTAGGATAGTCACTCTGTCTGATGCAATTTTAGACTAATCAGAACAGCAAACATAGAATCACAGAACGGTTCGGGCTGGGAGGGAGTTTGGAGACCATTCAGTTACAACAACTAATAGATGTGAGACATTTATTATTGGTACCATCCTCTCCCAAAACAATAAAGGCAAACCCCAAACCTGAACTCACCCCAACACCCAGGAAATCCCAGTTTCAGCCTCAGAAATAGCAGTGACCTCTCCAGAACATACAACCAAGCCCAAATTTAGAGGCATCTTTATGGCCAGTTAATGTTTCCCAGAGGGGGCGTGGGTCTGGAGCCCAGCTCAGGCTCAGCCTTACTGCTAGAGGAAGCCTGGTGGAGATGCTCCAGTGGTCCACACAGCCCTGAGTGCTCGCAGCCCCTCGGCAGACACAGCTCCCCGTGCCCTCCCAGTGCCCCCGCCAGACCCCTCCGAGCCCCTGCACGCAGAAGGGGAGCAGGGACGAGCAGGAGAGGCCCGGGAAATATCCAGAACAAAGGTGCAGGGTGCCACACATGCTCACTCGCGACTTCCGTGGCCGACAGGGAGGATTCCACGGGCAGGGCTGGGGCAGTGCCGGCGCCGCGCCGAGCCACTCCCCAAACCCCTCCCTAAACCCTCCCTGGGCACCACGAGCGGCTGTGGGTCCCCAAAACCTCCTCCCTCTGCACCACGAGCAGCTGTGGGTTCAAAACCCTCTCCCCAAAACCCCCTCCCTGTCCACCAAGAGCAGCTGCAGGCAGGGCGTCCCTAAAACTCCCTCCCCAAAACCTCCTCCCTGTGCACCACGAGCAGTTGTGGGTCCCCAAAACCTCCTCCCTGTGCACCACGAGCAGCTGTGAGCCCCCAAAACCCCTTCCCTGCGCCCCACGAGCAGCTGTGAGCCCCCAAAACCCCTTCCCTGTGCCCCAGGAGCAGCTGCGGGCGGGGGGAACCCCAAAACGCCCTCTCCCAAACCCTCTCCCCGTGCAGCAGGAGCAGCGGCGGTGCGGGCTGGGGCTGCAGCAGCCCAGGCACAGCGTCCCCACTGCCCGGGTGACACCCAGAGCAAACACCCCACAACCCCACGGCCCTTCCAGGTCCGGCCAGAGGGCCCCGGTGGAGGCTGTGTGTGTGTGACAGGCACCGACAGCGAGCAGCACAAACACATCTGCTGCAGAGAAGCTTCTATTTAAATGATATTTGCAGTATTCCCAACAGGACTTGCTGCTTTATATAATTGTCCATGCCTTCCACGTGCACGAAATGTTAATTTTACTACGAAAATGGATGGTGTCTTCTCTTAGAAGCCTCTTCGCAAAGGGACACCTACACAGCAGGGGTTTATATAAAGCCACGGCAAAGTTTCCACTTCGTGTCATCCTTTCTGGGAAGTTTATGCTGACCCTCTGGACAGAGTGAAACCAAGGCACGGGAAGAAAGGATTTGTAGTGGTTATATAAAACAGCACATCCCTCAGAGCACGGCACATGGCCCGAGACCACAGTAGCTTTGGGGAGCACAGTCTGTGACGCGAGATGAGCGATGTCTCTGCTGCAGGAGAGAGGAGATGGGAACTTCAGCACCTCTCGGGCGGGATAGCGCCCCGGGAAGGAGCCACGGCTCCCTCTCACACATCACACCCACCCATCGACACGTAACCATGAACCTGACAGACACACAAAGGGGCAGAGTGCCTTCCGGACACCCAAACGGCAGAGAAATCAGAGGGGCCCTCTACTAACATTAATTACAATATGGTAATTTGGGGGCGAGCCTCTGAAGCAGATGATGCCAAATCCTTCCGTGCGTAACACATCGGGCTCAGCCTTGTGATCACGTCTCCCTCCAATGGATGTCTCTGGCAATTAGCACATCCCACTCCTTCCAGTTCAACAGACACAGCTCTAACTCAGCAGCCAGGATTTGCGATTGGAATGCTTACAGGTCCTGTACCCCACTCCCAGTGACAGCTACGTGGTCCCCACATCGTCCGGCAGGGCAGTCCAGGGGCATGTGGCTCCACAGGGCTTCAGCTTCCTATTCTGCCCCAGATCCTGTGCAGATTAACAACCTCCAGTCCTGGACATGCAGAGGCATCTCTGTTTTCCCAACACATCAGCCTCACCTTCCATTAACTGCAAAAATGAGCCACTAAACTCGTAACCTCAGCGCAGAGCCAGAGAATTCCATCTGTGCCACTGCAGGGAGCGCTGTGGCCGAGCTCTGGGACGTGGCATGAGGACCCCCCCTCTGCCCAGCACTTGGCCAAGCCTCTTGGTGAATGTGGGAGAATTTCAAACAAATCACAAGGTGGCTCATGATTCTGAGTGGGAACAGAATTGGTCTGGCTGGCTGAAACCCATGGTCATGGGGAAAACAGCTGCTGGTGATGGTCAGTCCAGAACTGGAGCCACTCATTGTGTTCCCTCCTGGAGCACAAGCCCCATCCCAGACCTACATGGCAACACGAGGGAAGTTTAAAGTTTTAATTTGAACTAATAATGTCCACAAAAAGGAACAGACAGCAACAGTAGCCAGGGGTGTGTGGGCAGGAGATGGGCTCCTCCATGCCCAGCCTCCTGTGCTGGGCACTCACGCTGCTGTGACACCGGGCACCGACGGGGGCAGAGTCCTGGGATCCATTAGAGATTAGAAGAAGATCATTAAATTAAGTAATTCTTTTTCAAAATCGAGGCAGGAATTAAACTGGGGGTTTCAGAGATTAAAGGCCAGTGAGATTATGATTTGCTGCTCCCAAAAAGGAGGATTTCCTTAAGCTGGGAGTTGCCTCTTTTTCCTTTCTCTTCTCAGTAGGTCTGACAGAGCCCCATCCTCCATCCTTGGCCAGACAGGAGACATCAGCCTGCAGCTGCAGAGCTGCTCAAAAGGGCAGCTTTTTCCTCCAGAACCTCCATAATCATGTATGTTTATGGAATGGCTTCCTGGGAAGCTTTAAAAATCCCCAAATGCCTGAAATTCCTTACCCAAACTGCAAAATGGAGGAGCACCTGTAAGGACTTGGACTCAGGGGGCTGATTTTGGTGCTTAAAAATTATCTTTCCAGTCACTGGCAGTTCCTTGCCTGTCCACTCCATCCCTTCAAATGGAAAGATTTCCCACTGTCCACATGAACTTGGAATTTGTTTCCAGTAACTTCCTCCTTCTAAACTGTCTGAGTTGAGAGCCAGCAAAGCAGAGAAGAGGGAGAGAAGGTGGATGTGGGATGGAGCAGAGCAAGACCCCTTAAGCAAGCTGTCCATGTGGCCAGGCTGGGAGTGCTGGCAAAGAGAAGAAGTTAAGTCTCTCAGCCCACTTCTGCACTGTTCAGGGACCACAGGACACTGCCAGAGGTTGAGTTTGCCACGTAGCTTCACCTGCACGACCATCTGGCCAGGAGCTCAGAGGCCACAGGGACAGACCTGAGCATCTCTGGGTCACTGCTCTAAGCATTCCACGAGAAAGGAAAACAAGAATTTCCCCAAAAGATGGGAAGCATCACCTTGACATCCACAGCTGGCAGACCCCTGGCAGACATACTGCTCAGAGACACAGGGAGCTGTCGCCGGTGAACCCTTTCCCATTCTTCACCAGTTCTCATTTTATCTCGGAAAACAAGGAGTGATACACAACAGAATTATGCCCCCATTTCACAGGCCAATTTATTTATAACAGTTTCATTTTGTGCTAACGTCCTAACAGACACTAATCAGTGGTAGTCCAGGAAGGTTGTGATGCACTTGTGCTCCAGCCCTGGTTAACCACCCTCTTGAAAACTAACCACGTGCCAGATGTACAGGTCTGAAACCTCTTCAGTGAAGGGCAGTAGAGACACAGAATCATCAGAGAATCCCAAAATGGTTTGGGTTTGAAGGGACCTTAAACTCTCATGCCATGGGCAGGGACACCTTCCACTAGACCAGGTTGCTCCAAGACCATCCAACTCGGCCTTGGACACCTCCCGGGATGAGGCAGGGTCAGATACTAACCAAGGCTGGTTGCAGCCATATCTGGAGACCTCAGTTAATCCTGGATCCGACTCCAAACAGAGCCAGCACCCGAACAGATGGTGCTCTTCCTTCTGATGAAGAACCGAAGCGCTCGTGTCGTGCAATGTGGGGGGAGATAAAACCTTGTCACTGTTGTCTTACAAGGTGCCCAGATGCTTCTTCCAGAGCATCCTGGCCAGGTGTCAGTCACCTGCATCCTAGGACAGCTCAGGGTGTCCCTGCCAACATCCTGCCCTCACCTGCCAGGCTGCACCAGCCTGGGCTGGGCTACAGGGAGTGACATCCCGATGGAATCAGTGACCAGAGCTCTTGGAACATTATACAAACTATGCTGAAACAGCCCAGAGAGCCTGTCTGGGGAGGGCTGAGTCCATTGTGCTTCTCTGGATTGAAGGGAGAACAACACATCTTCTATTTTTAAGTTTATTTGAACTTAAAGCATTAAGACAGACTAAAATCTCCTGCCCCTGGCAATCATGTTGCAAGTGCTTTCTCTGCTCCCTGCATCTGCTCCACACCCCAGCCTGTACTCTAGAAGCGTCCTCAGATTCCCAGTGTTGAAAAAGAAAAGAAAAACCCCTCAAATCCAGCAGAAATCAGATGTGGTAACACCAATTACCCTGGTCACAGAGAAATACTTCAGGGGCTGAGAAAGTTCACTTTTAAAGTACCCATCCAATTCAGATACTCATTTCAGCCTTACGTAAGCTCTCCTTGTCTGAACCAAAAAAAAAAAAATCCCACTGGCCTAAAGGAACACACAGACCTTTACTCCTTAATTTTACTTCTCAGGCTTCTGGGCTTGCAGTTGAGCCTGGAAACAAGGTAAAGAAAGCAAAGCCCAAACTGCAGAAATATCTAAGCCAAGTCCCTTCCTTGGGTGAAGATAAATGCTCTCTCCAGGCACTGTGTCAGGAGCTCCTGCTCTCACTTCTGACATGAAACAGCAGAGTCTTCACATCAACACATGGTTGGACAAAGTGGCAAATGGGGGAAAATAATTATCACCCTCTGCAAACCACAACAAAAGCTTACTAAATCCAGAGTCAGTGTCAAAGGGTGCATTTCAGCTTCGCCACAGCACAGGGAGGTCCTTTGAAATCCAACACAGTTCCTACACAGTCAGAAAGCCAATGTGAGGGAGTATCTCCCTCTGGCAATAGTGGTGTGAGCTGCTGGGCAGAACAGGAAGAGCAGACAGCAACATCAGAAACCACACATGGGGGAAAGTAGAGGAGAAGTTTTGGATCTGCTTTGTGCCTTTATTGCCTGGCCCTGCAGAAGGTGTGGGTTAAGGAGCAGCTCTCCTGCATGAGGATATCTCCCAAACAGGCCATCATCATCTCTGTTTGTGGGCAAGGTTGGGCCAGACCCTGCCCCAGAGCACCAGGGGCACCTCAAAGGCTGCTGGACCTGAAAGTCCTGATGCTGTGCCCTCCTTGGGACTTGTCATTCAGCTCTTTCCCACTGCCCTGACATCCTGAGCTCACTCTGGGGAAGATCTGGAGTCACCCATCCCGTGGATACCAGGCAGGCTGAGCCAGGCACAGTCCCTGCCTTGGTGAGGGTGGTGGCACAGTGTGTGGCAGATGAGAGCAGAGCCACAGCCATGCCTGGAGCAAGGGAATGAGCACAAAAAGCAGCCCCCTCCTAGGACACTTGGCTCTGGCTTCCTTTGTCAAGACACTGAGTAAGGAAAAAACCATCTCATTAAGAAGCTGACCCATGGGTCTCATGTTCTTCACACAAATTAACCCAGAGAATTAGATGCGTTTCATATAAATCATTCTCTCTGCCTGCAAAAAAAGGAAGAGGGAATAGCCTATTGAATCTGGCACTCTTTTAATGAAGGAAACCATACAAGCCAAGTTAATGAAGTCGGAATTCCAGATGGATGGCAGTAGGTGTATGAATAGAACACAGAACGCCCGTTTTTTATCCGCAACATCAGCATTAAAAAGGGAGAAGAACTTGATGGCTTTTTCCCTTCACTTCTTTTTTTCCGTTCCCCAAATGAGGCGAGTGAATGCCGGCAGGGACTCCCTCCCGATCCCAGCCCGGCTCCCAGGGGAGGGAGCAGAGGCTGCTGCCGTGCAGGAAGGGGCAGCGCAGCTCCCGAGCCACACCCGGGGCACGGCAGCAGCCTGCCCAGGATCTGCGGGCTCCGGCGAGCACCGACTGCACCGGGGCACGGCCGGCGTGTCAGCGCAGAGGGGCAGAGCTGAGGTTTGGAGGTGCTGCCCCGCACACGGCACTGCGGGACTCCCGCAAACAGCTACGGCACGGAAGGGGTGTGCGATTTACCGCAAGCCCAGCGGTAGCTCGGGTTGCATCCAAGGAATTCTGCAGCGTGGCAGAGCTGGGGGAGACGCGGGTTGGGATCCTCACGGAACGGGCACTTCTGTACACGGGCACAACTCCTTGGGTTCAGTGGGAGTCACCAGAACTTCGGACAAGGAACTCGGTACTTCTCATCCATGCCTTCCTACCAGACTAAGCTGGAGATTCCACAGCCTGAAACTGGCTCCCATATATGATACTCTGGCCACTCCGAGATATGACACTCCAGCCATTCCCTAACAATGCTCTCCTTTCCTCTCCCTGCCCGCATTACATAATAAGCATTTTATTTATTCTTTTTTTCATAAGTCGTCTTTTCATAACAATAGAAACTATTGGCGACCACGCTAACTTGATGAATTTTTCCTATTATCTAAGAGCTTAGTCACTCAGGGAATTAGTCATGTTCAAAATAACAGCCAGGCTCAAAGAGATTCAGAGCAACCATTCTGGAGCAGAAGCAGCTCATGTCATAAATACATTAAGATGTCAGCTTGAAGCATTTCAGAGATTTTTCAAGAAGCGTTCAAAAAAAGAAAAACCCTTTGACTGGATACAAGGAAATCAGGCTCTCAGCAGTTAGAACTGTGGTTTATAAAGCAACCCTGAACCCCTGAACGGGGGACAGATGGATGTGGTGACCACGTGGTGTGTGTGGTTTCCAAGCGAGCACAGCCTGCTCGATGCTCCACATGCCTATGGCACCCTCCCAGCACTGCTCTCACAGGGCTTTCCACACATCCCTGACGTATCATGAAGACACGTCTCAGGAGACAGAGACGTTCTCAGCATGTCCTACATCCAGCAGGTAGGAGGAGGGCCCTTGGAACAGAGCCAGGTCCCCTCCCAGCTGCTCCTGGCACTGACACAAGGGCAATCCTCAGCATATTGCAGGGGCTTATCGAAATATTCTTATTTACCACAGCATCACCTCCTTCTTAACCAGGACACTTATCATGGACTCTTACAGCAGCACTAGTCAGAGGTTGTAACCGAAAGATTAAAGGAGTGCCAAACTGGGAGTGAAATGAAAAAATGAACAGGTAGTTTGTGAGCAAGGAAAATCCCACAAAACCATGCATTTGGTAGGATGGGCTTCAGGCTTTGGGAGCTCCGGGGCACTGCAGCACACATGGAATTCTCCTGCACATGCAGAGCTCAGTCAACCCAACTATCGACCTCCAGTGACAGCAGATCCCAGGATGAACAGGAACGAACTTCCAATAAGCCACTCTGCTGTGGAAAAAACCCTCCCTGCTAAGAGTTTGGATCTGACAGACCCGACAGCTTCCTCTGCAGGACACCCAAACAGTTCAGCACGTCCCTGGGGCCCCCGGGAGCTGCACTGGAGTTCAGTGCTCTCAGTTCCCTTTGATCTCTGCAGGACTTCAGACAGCTCTGGGCCTCTTCAGTCCCATTCTTCCCTAATGCTGGAAACTGCAGGATCCTTTTTCCATCCCATCCCTGCCTGGCTTCTCTTCACCAACTGCCTTTGCTTATCCAAACTTTCAAAAACGAAAGTCAAACCAAAACTGCTTTTTTCCCATATTCTCTTTTCTTGACTTCACATCGAGCTCTTTAGGATCACAGAGCACAAAGAGACTTTGTACTTTCGATATCCTGTGATTTACAGACTGACAAGGGGAGAAGAATCAGTAAGGAAAAATGTAAGCAAGTTCCTGACTGCTGACCTGCCCAATTCATGGACATCTCCACCACCTGCAGTATTTGGCCCTTTGATTCACTGAATTCTTCATCACCACAGGTTTAAGCTGTGCTGATTTACTTTTTGTTTAGAGAGAAATGGAAAATGCCAACCTCAGCTTGATTTTAAGTATTTGAACAACAGGCACAACAGCCAGGTAAAAATATGCCTATAAAGGCCTGTAAAAGAGAAAAAGACTGTGGCTGCACTCACTTGGCACAACATGAAGCCCAGAAGGAGACAAAGTGAGGAAATCCCACGGAAAGTTCACACCTGGGTTCCCTGTAATACAGTCAAAGGCTTGGGAAAGAACTGTGCCCTTGCCAGATAAAAAGCTCTCCCAGAAAAGGCTGTATCTTGGCCTGACTGAATCCAACATTAGATTACCTTGCCAGATCAATACTCTCTGAAGAATGCCAAACCAAATCATCATCCTGCTCACATGCCAGTCAGATGTGCAGATTGATCCTCATCACTATCAATGACAATTAGTTTCATCTTTCTGGGTTAGAAACAGATACTGGAGAGTTTAGCAACTTGGTACCGATGAAGCATGTAAAGCGTCCCCGTGGGATGCCAGCATAATTGGCAAAAGATTAATTGGTTAAAAAATGGGAAGCAGCACATGCAAAGGAGGGAAAAAACAAGCCCCGACAGCTTAATATTACGGAGTAATAGTGAGGTTTAAGGGGCTGATTTAGAAATAAAGAGCCACCTGCCATGAGAACAAAAGGTACTATCACTTGTAAAGCATTAGTGACACGCTTCTTAAAGATGAGTAACTCTGAAGGGGAGTGGGTCGGAGTCCTTAATCCGAGCTGAGAGCAACAGAAAACAGCACTTTGAATAAATTAATGCTGTGCAGAACTTGGGAGAAATCAGTCCAAAATCCAGGGTATGACCAATGTGCCTGAGCAGAGCCAAGTCCAGCCGTGAGAGCCAAAATAAATGTCTGCTGCTGTTCTTTAGGAGGTGCACAGAAAATAGTAACAGAGTAAAAAACACAGCTGAAAAACCATAATAGTGCCCGTGAAAATTGGTCCAGCGGTACTCTGGGTGAAAGGCTGAGGTGCTCCATGGCATGGGAGGCCGTGTGAACAGGGCAGCCAACCTGCACTCAGGAGCAAATGGAGCCATTTGATAGCTCTGTAGCACATTTTAACCAGCAGACTGAGATAACAACACTGCCACTGACTGCTGAAATGCAGCTCCTTGTGGTGCGGGATAACTCCTCTGTTTAGCGGTGCACACCAATACGATCCACAACTGAAGTACTAAAAATCAAAGTAACTTACCAATGGGGGACAGCAGGGAAAATCTGCATTAGAGGGAGTATCACTATCTGCATTGGCACTTGGCCAGGACATCTGGACTAACATGCCTTGTCTTGCTAAAAGAGCAGAATTTGTGGGGACGGAGCAGGACCTTGACTCCACAGCACAGCCGAGAGAGCACTCCCACCAACCCTCTGATTCCAAGGGCAAGAGACACTGAACCCCTCGGACCACAGGCACCCATCCCCAGGGAAACAGGCTCCTCGCTCGCCAGGGACTGCAAAGATCTCTGCTGGCTTTATCTTATTTAGTTCAGTTTTACTTTGTTGGTTTGTAATCATCGTCTATTTCCAGATACCTGGAGATACGAGGAGTATCTCTAAATACTGCTGAGGCTGTTAAAGTGCTGTATAAAACAAAGAAGCCACAGTTCTCTCTTTCAGTTTTCTCTTTTTAGAGGAGCAATATTGAGAAATTCCCGGGTAGAACCCACTTCAAAATCAAACACTAGAGTTTTACTTTTCCCACAAAATATCATGTATCACAAGCTATTCATCAAGCCCTGTAATTCTTCACGAAGAGAAGGCAAAGATTAGACTAATGAGAACCAAATAGCAAAGTCTCCATGACTGCCGGTAGCAAGGAAGGGAGCTGGGAAGGTGAGAGGGTGACAAAGTGTCAAGTCTTGTGTTCTGTCAATTAGACAAGCAGTTTGTCCCGCACCGCATCCAGCCGCTCCCCACCGGAGCTCAGCAGCCACCTGGGAGGAGAGGAAAGGCAGGGAAGAGCCACATCCAGCTTTCCAGCAGCACTTTTCCTGCAGCGTGGTTACCTCTCGCTATGTAAATCGCCAAACGGCGATCTGTGCTGCTTAGACACCGGCACAGAGGGGCAACGTGGGCCGGGGGTCGCGGGGAAGGAATCCCACCCCTCGGGATGCCCGGAGGGTGCGAGGTGGCAAGCAAACCCCCCCAAACTGCTGCGAGGCCGCAGACGAGCCTTAAACAGGACCCTAAATAAGCCTGCTATCTAACGCAGGCTGCTGCCTACGCCCCACACCGCAGCCTTTTAGGAGCACAAACCCTTCAGCCCCAGTTTGTGTGAGCCCCTGCGAGGGGTGCGGGCAGCCCGGAGCTGGCGGGTGGCACCGGGAGGGGCCGGGCAGCGATCCCGGGCTGGCTCCCAGAGCATCCCCGCTGCCCCCACGGAGCCAGATCGCGAGGGCCGAGCAGGTGCCACCAGAGCCGGTCACACCCCGGGAGCGGGGCCGGCCGTGGGACCAGCCCGTGGCGGTGCCCCGAGGCTGCCCGCGGGATGGAGGGCGCCCGGGCAAGGGCGAAACCAAAAACACCTGCAAAACGCAGCCCGGCACAGAGGGAAAGCCGAGGGGAATGCCATTGCAAAGCAAAGCTGTGCAAAGGAGGGAGAGCTGAGGAGGAGGAGGATCTCAATAACAACCGCATCGCTTCACGGAGAAGTTTCTGAATCAGACAGGGAGACCCTGCTGAGCTGGGGGAACTTCCCCGCTTCCCCCCCGCCACACGCAGCCCCTCCGAGCCGTACCCCGGGCTCGGCGAGGGCATCTGCAAATCTGCTTCATTAAGCAGAGCTGTCAGTGTTGAAGCGGCTTTCCTGAAGCCTCTCCGCTCCAGAGGAGTGTCTGGCAGCCTGGTGCAAGCGCAGGCAGGGACTCTCCAGCTCAGCAGCACATTCGGCTCCCCCCGCACCGCAACTCATCATCCACCGGAGGGGCAGATCTGACAGGTCCCGGCGGCTGCCGCCAGCCAAGCATCCCTGTGCCGGCACTGCTCTCCTCCCAGCGCTCTCCCCCGGCTCCCACCCCACATGCGGGAAAACCCTCTGCTTCCCCCCCAGACCCCACCGGTTCACCCTACGGAAACCCCCTGCCCAGCCCCGCCGAGCGGCGCTCCCCCTCCCACGCCCCAACGCGAGCCCACCCTCCTTCCTCTCCTTTAATTTCTTCTTTTGCTCAGCAGTTTGCGAATGCAGAGTCCATAAAATGGCTACAGAGTGATCAATGGTTTCAAGGACAGGGAGCAAAGGAGGAGTCAGGAGATAGGACGGAGGTTCATTTCCCTGTCAAAGTACTGCAATAAGAGGAAAAGAGAAAGACATAGCTACCTGAACTCACCATTCCTGATCCATCCCTTAGCCACTGCATCTTGCTTCTGATGATGTCCTTATTATCAGGGAGGGGAAGGAAAAAAATCCCTACTGCCTGGCGAGAGCTGGCAGGGGAAAAAAAAAAGAAGCCCCCCACCCCCACCCTAGCCCGGAGCTCTCAGTCAGCCATCCCTCAGCCCGGCAATCCCGTGCCTGTCAGGAGCACGTTATTAGCAGCCTCCTCGCTACCTGGGATTCTGCTTATTTATTTCAGTCACGGACCCAGGGATTTGAGGGGAGGGGGAAGTCCTTTTTTCTTTTTTTTTTTTTTTTCCTTTTCCCTTGCCGTGCTTTGAAACTCTGCAGGAGGGGAGGGGAGGAGAGCAGAGAGGAGGGAGGGAGGGGGGACCTATGAGAACTTGGGGAGGGTCTCCGCAGGCTCCCAATGCCCCTGGCATCCCCTGTCCTCCCTGCCGGGCCGGTCGCCCTCGCCCCCCAGCGCTGCAGGACGCGGGATCTGCAGAGCCAGCACATGGTTCCACGCTCGGCAAGGGGCTGGGGATTTTGCTGACGTTCAAAGGGCAGTAGGTTCCCACTCTGCTCTCCACACGCAGGATAAGTCCCTTGCCCGCTGAACCCAAAGCTCCCAGCCCAGCAAAGCGCTGCACCCTCTGCCAGGGGTCATCCTCCCCACCCCCAGCACCCGCGCCCTGCACCCCACGCGAGCTTTTAATCCCCTGCTCCCTCCCTTCCCGAGTGAGCTTTTTCCCGACTTTCTGGTCACCGCAAGGAAAGGACATCCCCGCTGTGCTGTTGAGAAAGAAAAGACACTCGTGGAGTGCTCCCCATCGCTACGGCCACCCACCACACCAAGGGAGAGGAGCTCGCTCTGTCTGGCGCTGCTCAGGAGAGGCGGCGGCAGCAGATGGGATGTGTAGAGCCAACTGGAAGCACGACTGAAGCCTCTCGAGCCCTCCAGCTGGGCCACGCACGTCGACATGGGTCTCCCCATTTTGCAGAGGAGACATGGAGAGCGCAGGAGTTGGCCAAGGCCGTTCACGGGGGCGGCTGCGCCATCCCGGGGCTGGGTGCCCACAGGAAGGGGCAGCCCGGAGCAGGGACTGACACACCCCTGGGTACATGCAAAACGCCCCACCAAAGCTCCCAAAACCTCCTCCTTGGCAGCTGAAGTCTCAGCATGGTCTCAGAGGGCAGGTATGAATCGTGGAGGCAAGCCAGAAATGGCTGGTGTCCTGCTGCAGGCACAGATACCCACATGTCCTGCGTACACTGCACATACTGGATCGGGACACAGGAGATACTGGAGAACCTGTGGAGAAGCTACAGTCTCCTCAGTTACATGTGCAGAGGATTCAGGGCTGTGTTTGAATGGTGTTTTATCCATGCACTCAAGGGCAGCAGGGCATTTGGGTCCCCCACTCGTGGCCTTCAGAGGAGTCAACGCTTTTCCTGCAGCTGGAGATTTTGAGTCAGGGAACACCACGCAGCTCCTCGTGACTGCCACTTTGTGCTGGTCCTGTGCCACTCAGCAGGATCACAGCGTAGGTGCCTCCACTTATTTACTGGAATGGGACAGACCAGGAGTGCAGGCAGGAGTGAAGGGATGCTGCCCAGCATCTCTGTGTTGTTGGGGCCGCACGTTAACCTGCTCCAGTTACATCAAGCCATATTCCATCATCTTCTCTACAGGCACTGACAGCCATCATTATTCCCAGAGATGGCTAACAAAAGAAAGAGTCAGGAGGCAAATGCTTGTAGCTGTCCAAACTCTGGAATTGTGCCTGATTTCCCGTGTTAAGTGAAGGAAACTGCAGCTAAGTTATTTACAGCCACAGGAGGACTCCGGTTGGAAAATCCCACCTCTGACAACCATTCTGGAATGTAAGTGTGGTCAATCACCATCCGCCCTGGGCAGAGCCCCATCTCCCAGGACAGGTGATGGCCACGACTTTGTGCAGCCCTGGAATTACAGAGCTCAAAGGTACATCACCTGTTCGGGATGGCAGACAGATCCAGCACAACTTCACCCACTGATTTAAAAGCTGCAGGGGTTGGGGAGAGCAAGGACAGCAGAACTGAGAGACAGACAGAGAGATATCCCTAACGCACGGGCACTGCTCCTTCAGAAACTTGGACTGAAAATAGAGCAAAGGTCAGGTTATCTGTAATTAGAAGGTAAATGTTTTTTTTCTACCAGGAAATATTAAATGAGATCTTCATTGTTATCAGCACACACACAAATAAAACAAGAATAATCCCCTCAACCATAAGACCATCTTTAAATCAGGCACTGCATCATCCCAGTAAAACTCTACTCTCTTCAGTCCAGGTTACACCTGCCCCAACCTGGCAGTCCAAATGGAGGGGGGATTTGTCTGGCACATCCCACCCGGCTGCTCTAATTGGTAACATGGATCTGGAGAAGAAGAGGACAATTTTTGTAGAGGCTTGTTACACACAAGCAGAAATTATCCTGTTTTTTCTCCTCCTGAACTGTTGATCAGGCCTGTCAATAGGGCTCATATTCCACTCTTTCGCTTTATACCCCTTGTTTACACTAAGCTGATTTGAGAAGAAAACCAAGAGTTGCCAGGTTAATTCTTGCTCCCTGCGAAGGTGAGGAAAGCCCAGAGATGAGCCAAATCCCTGAATGGGCATCAGGATCACAATTCCCCTCCTGCCCAGAGCAGTGGGGCAGCCATTCTCTCTGGCACTCAGAGAACCCAGCTGCCTTTTCCCTGCCAAGAAAATGCACCTCTGCTGCCTCATTGTCTATGCAAAGCGTTCTGCAGGCAGCCAGCGGGCAGGGGACCAACGCCAGCATCCCTGCCAGAGCAGGGGGAGCAGGGAAGAGCCACCTGTGAGCTTCTTCTTGGCCCTGTGCAAGGCCAGGAGCTGGACCTGCACGGTCCTTGTGAGTCCCTTCCAGCTCAGGATATTCGAGGCTTCTACTCTAAGATTCTCCACTTCCCCATACTGGAGGAAAGCAACCTGCCTTCCAGGAAAGGGCACCACGCCTGGGCTCCTCTGCCAGGCATTCCAAGAGGGGGTTACAGCCCAGCACACCTGAAGGCACAGTGGGTTGCCCACCCAGCACACTGGGGTCTACTTCTGACTGCCAAGTGCTATTCATAATGGGCAATAACCTTGCTGGTGAGCAGAGGGGTGAAGGCAGGGCACGAAGGGACAGGGTCTACCCTGGACACTGCTCTGTAGTAGCAGCTGAGACTCATAAAGGGACTGTCATGATTGGATTTATGGCACTTTTCCACGTGTAACTTATTTTCTCCTCGCTCCTTGCATCTGGAGAGCGACTCGAAAGCCAAGCAGTTGGGTACCAGCAGGACAGTCACCGTCACATCACACTCTGAAACAGCAAAAAGTAATCTCCATCCTTGTACTTCATCCAATACATCTGCAGCCTTGTAAGTGACACACTCAACATTCCCACTGCAATCTGCTGTCCAATCCAATACACACAGACACCCACCCTGCTCTCCCAACCATTATTTATGGTATTGCAGGGCAGTTTTTGGGTGCAGATCCTTTGTTTCAGACAACCAAAACACAACACTGGGATCCCAAACATGATGGTTAATTGTTTTGCAGCCTGTGAGAGAGAGCAGCAGAGAAGCACAGCAGCATTGCAGGATTTCACCTGCCTTTTCTTCATTAGATTACCCTGATTACTCTGAAATCACCCCATCACCACTGAAATCTCCATTAGGTCTCCTTCCTTTAATCCCACCATAAGAGCTCTTCGATAAACCACTCTCTGGATGTGGGAACGTTTTCCAAGGTGTTTCTCTCCCTGCTCTGCTGCTGCTGCTGCTGCCTTCCCACAGGGACTTCCTTTGCTCTGCTTCTCACCCACTGCCTGCCCAGCTCTGATGCAGTGTTGGAGAACATCCCCCAACCAACAATTCCCTCCTGACATTCCAGCCCTGAACTGCCTCATTCAGGCAGGAGTCCGATGGTGCCCTTTGCAGAGCCCTGGCACATGATGGGATTTCACTGCAGCAGAAGGCAGATGTTCTTCATTCCATATCAGGGAGCACAAATGTTTTCCTGCAGTCATTGTCTTTATTGAACTGCAAAGAACAGGCACCAAATCCTACAGGTTAATTAACGAGAAAGGAGGGGAATTTGTCTAACCTCTACTAGGAATTATCCAGCCTGGCTTTATAAACCAATCAGCCACGCTACACAGCCATGAAACACGTCCCTTCCTGCAGGAAAAAAACCCCAAACCCCATGGAATACTTTCATAATGGCCCAGTGCCTCTCTGATTAGCACAGCAATAACAGAGTGCTCCGGGCTCTTGCAAAGTATTATTATTATTTATGGTACATTACAAGAGAGTTTGTTTGTTCTTTAATAGGAGATGACATATGCAGAAGCCCCAGATATGAGTGTCCTCCTGAACTAACTCTGACACAAAGATAGTTTCAGTCATAAATTATAGAATCATAGAACCACAGGACTGGAACAAGTGCATAAAAATCACTTGCCCTGATGGATGTGGTTGGGATCTGGCTGTTTACCACAGGAAGGGAGAAGGATCATTACCTGCAAACCAGGGCACGGGGGCTTCCCCAGACTTCCCAGGGCTACACATCAGACACTGGCAGGGACACACAGGGGAGCCCAAACCTGAGTCCCTCTGCTCCAAACCCCTTCCCCAATCCACATCAGCTACTTGTATGTACACTCTCCATGCTGGTACAAACTGGAGTAATTTAATTCTAATTTAATTATGTACATGGGGCATTATTCATTATTTGGTATATTTATATTTAGCAGTCACAGTGCAAACAGACCCCAGTCTGGCTCCAGGCAGAGATGTGTGTCTGAAGGAGGGAAGGGATGGAAAAGGCCATGGCCACGCTCTCATAAACTGTCCCTAAAGGGCTTTTTGGATTTTACTAACAAAATTACAGCTTCAATTTTTGAGAGGCCCAAAACAAACGGTAACTTTCGTGCAGCCTGAGTGGGAAGCCAGAGTTTGGAAACCTGTCCTTAAAAAGGAATTTTTTCATTAGTAAGCTAGTTTGTTCACGGCACACGATCCCCTAGACACACAGAGGTTCCCCCTGCCCCTCTCCAGGCCATCCTGTGGGATTCCCGGGGTGAGCCACAGCTCGGCCCTCGGGAAGGCAGGAAAACAGGCAAATCCCAGACCTGCCTCCTTCAGGACCCCTCCAAGTTTTGCACCTTGTTTACTATTCCTTCTCCTTGCCACCCCCGCCTGACTGACAAGACTCCTCTTGCCTCAGCCCATTTGATTTGCTAATATCTCTCAACTTCTTCCAGCAGTGGCATTTTGAAGCCTCCCACCCCTGCTTTAATGAACCCAAGGAGACCGTTGCCAAGGAACGTGCTCTGTTGCCAAGACCTCTGCTTTAGAGGTGAAAATTAATAACCTGCAGGCAAATGAAACTCTTAGGGTGATGGGGAAAGCACCCCGGTTCAGATTCCCCTCGCCCAGGAAAGTCTCTCCAGCATCCAAGTCTTCTTTATGTCCATCTGTCACTAGCACTGCCCTAGTTCTGCTTATTTAGGGAAAATCCTATGGAGATTAAGAAAAGGAATAAAACTAAATTTGAAGCTGAAAGGGCTTTACAAGTAGCACAATGCTCATATATAAATTCATTTCATTTGTGTACTAAAGGATCTGCAGCCAAAAAAAATTTTTTTAAAAAGAAAACTAGAGCTTAGTATTGCTATTCATGAGAAGATCTACCGGGAAACAATAAATGCTGCCCCAGGTCATGTGTTTTGAGGTCAGAAGGGACTGACAAAGCCATAGCCCCTGCAGGCACGATCCCCTCTGGTGCCTGCAGGGATGTTTCCAAGCAGAAGCCAGGGATGGAGCCTGCAGGGCCCACAGCATGGCCATGTCTCATGGGCTTGGGGCTCTTCCAGCCCACCCTTGTCCCAGCAACAGCCAGACTCAGAGCCCAGCTCCTGCCTGTCCCCTCTCCCCCACCTAAACCCAGGGGGGATCCCCCTGGAGCTGGGTGCCTTTGGACGAGTCATCCTGACCTGGTCCTACACCCTCAAAGATACACAAAAGTGTGGCACAGAAATGCTTTCTGTGCCATGAAGGACCTGCCCCTGCTGAGATGGCACGGGGCGATCCAACCACGGCACAGCTCCCGGTCAAACCCACGGCATTCCCGCTTGGAAAACAATCTCACAGCTTGGCTCTCAGTCAGCAAAGCAGGAGGCAAGGAGGCTGGTGCCCCGAGACCTCACATCTCCATGAGGAGATGAAGGCTCAAGGAGCAGCTCATGTTGATGAGGTGATGGCCACGGCCCATGGGGATGCACGGAGCGATGCGGAGGAGCCTCTCAAACCCGCTCATCGCTCTCCTCGGGCTGGCATTTCATTCAAGCTGTGACCTGTGGCCCTGGAGGCCCAGCTTAAGCAGCTCAGCCCACAGCCCTGTTTTCGTGGCCTCAGTTAGTCTGAGTTACCAGGACACACTTGGCCAAGCCAGGGATGCACGGAGTAGGGAGGGCTCCCAGAGCACCCCAACCTCAGCCCTACAAGTACGGGGTGTCCAGAGATGGACAGCCAGGACAACGAGGAGTGTCCTGACCACCTTCTCCACTATGAGGTATATTTAGCCCTTACATGCATGTTTTTCCAGTGTGCTTGGGTCAGGTCAACCCCAAGGTTTCTAGTCCCTTCCTGCACATTTCTCTCCCTGCCATCAGTCGTGCCAGCCAGGGCACATTTGGGAAGCAGAAAGAGAAAGAAGCAGCTGGGACCAGCCCCAGCCTCACCAGGAGAACTCATCAGCCTAAGGAAACCTCTTTGCTGAGTCTCCCTATTAAGTGGAACTACTGACTTTCAGAGTCAGGAACATTTCCCAGAGAGATGCTTTCCTTCCGTGCTTCAGGCTGCTAAAGCATCGTGAGGTTTCCCTTCTGAGAGAGCCCTGCCTTGAGTCACCCTCTGGAGTCAAAAGAAGGCACAGAGACTCTCTCTTCCTCACCCACCATCTGCAGAGGGATGTAAATTCACCAGATAAACAGCACTGCAGACAGAAGGCTGCAGCTCTCCAAACCCACTGAACAATCTGTTTTCATCCCCAGATACTTTTCAAGACCCCTCCAAGTCCCACAGTCCCCTCATCAGGCTTCCACGGGTCCTCCCCACTGTAGCTCAATCTTCAAAGCAAAGTTTCAATCTTGCTTCACTTTCCAAAGTGCATCAAGTCCACTTTCTGACATCCCCTTCCTAAAGCTCCCACCCCCGTTTCCTCCCCTGAACCCAGAGCTCCTTGCCGGCGTCCTCTGAAATCGTTCGGAACTCATCTGCCCACAATAATTACTAACTCAAGGCTTTAATTCCAAACGAAATGAGATCCCTCTTGGGCCTGTTTTATTCCTGCAGAGGAAGCAGGCCATGGGCTCCAAGAGCCTCTGGCTTGCCAGGAAGAAAGCAGTGGGCAGGGGGACTGGTGTCCTGCAGGTCCATTCGTGCAGTGGGCTGTGCGGTAACACGAGCAGACAGGCACGTCCAGCGGGAGCCAAAGGTTTCCCCACAGAAGCCATTTCACAGCAGGGACGCTCGACAGCAAATACAGGGTGTAAAACACAGGAGGTGGATCATCCAACGTCTTCCAGAGCTGGTAGATTCTGAGGTCATAACCCAGCCGAGGGCAGATCTCAGGAGCAGTTAGAAAACCGCGGCCGGAGAAACAAAGGGGTTAAGCCCAGCTCTTGGAAAGCTTTTTGCAGGAAAGCAATTCCTTCATTAAACACGCGCAGATGAAGCCGTAAATTCGTGGCGTTCTCTCCCTCTAGTGGCTGGAGGCTTGGGAATGAAGGGGATGGCTCATGAAACCCTGCACCTTGTGGAAACAAATGGAGTTGCCCCAGGGAGCCAACACGCACCCCAGCAGGCGCCGAGCCCAGAGGAGGGGTCACACCCTTTGCAATGGTCACTCCCGTCAGCAGGTGCACAACAGGACACGGGGGGCTGCTGCCTGAAGTTCATCCTGCCTTCCCCAGAGGCTGTTGCTGCATCAGAGCCATTCCCCACACGCTCTGCTCTGCCTGGGTGTGCTTTTCTGTTCTGTGGTGTTCCCCTTCACGACACTAATCCCTGTTAATGCACCATGGCACAAGAGCTGCTCTGTATCACCGCCACCGTGTCAGCCCACAGCAGTCAGATCTGCTCACACCTTACAACGTCAGGTGCTTGTAGTACAGCATGAGAGACAAAGAAACCACCCTGAGATGCTCTGCCCTCACTAGGAGATCATTAGTGAGAGAAACCAAGTGTGTAACCTGACACAATAGGAAAAGCTCCTCAATAAACTGTTTCTGCATATACTCATCTTAGACAGTGTTTCTCAAGGATTTTAAAGATCACCTGCACCACACGGCAGGTTCCAGATTTGCTGACGTGGTTTCTCCACCTGGGACTTGTTTCCACATAAGCCTCACTCATCCTCTAAGGACAACCAGCAGGGTCTATGACCTTCATTTTAAATAATGAGCCTTGTTTAGGAGGGCAGCATTCTTGGAAGGGAGACAACAAGGTAACATCAGTTCAACACACACCCCTTCCACTAACTACAATACAGCTCTACCAATTCATTTATTTTAGCTAAAAAAGCAAGACTCGCTGTCTTGGCATCGTTAGATCACCACAAAACGCATGTGTGGGTGTGAATGCTGGATGAATGTCCTCAACAACAGAGCAGAAATGTCCTTATAAAAGGCTAGGAAAAAGGGAAGAAACAAGTGAGGGATGCCACCCAAGCGGGTTGCGGGCTCTGATTCAGAGATCACGCTTGCGGATGCTCTTTGCAGTTGTTCCAGGCTTGTGTGGCAACCAGCACACCTGAGTCTTTTAAACAGCCTTGGGAAAACAGGGTGAGTTTGAAATGGGAAGGTCTCAAGCTTGACACAACCAGGAAAAAAAATCCAGAAGGAAAACTTGTTCTGAACTCCCCTCGGAAAAGAGATCTTCCCACAACCCCTCTGGTTCTCTGGCCATCGTCTCAGGCACTTCTCTCCCACTGCCCCACAGGGATGTGCTGCGACAGGCCTGCAGGGGCTCCTGCAACATCTGCCTCCCTGTGAGACCACAGCCATTCAAGAGTGATTTGGGAAGAAGTGGATGCAAACCACAAACATCCACCCAGGCAGCATCTGCAGGAACCAATGAGGCAGACAGACATTAAACCCACAATTATGCCCAAATCCCATTAAACCATTTTTAATCCAAATCCCATTAAACTGCATCGGCCTTTTCCTGCATCTCCTTCCCTGCTACTCATGATTCATAACTCAGGTCCCCCATCTGCCTTCCAAAACTGTCCTTCACCATTTGGCACTTGCATTGGCAGTGGAGCTTGTAATTAGGTCCCAAATGTGCCACCACATCACTGCTGAGTACAAGGGATTATACAGAGGTAAAGACTTTAAGAGCCTGTGTGATGTGCAGTCTGAACACCATCCAGCGCCTTCTGGAGTGCTAAATATACCCATATTTTACTATTTACTTGTCTGCTGAGCCATCTCGGGAGCAGTCTGTATCAGTCCCTAAAGAAGGCACTTTGCTATTTATATGTAATGTGCTTAGCAATTTTTGTCACTGAAGTTGCACAGATATATCCCACATGGAGCTTTTCATCCTTGTGAACTTCAACATGGGAAAAAAAATCTACGCTAGGAACTAATCTTCCCGGGTTCTTAGAAAGGGATGTTGGCAGGTGGGATGAGTGTCCCAACACCTCCGAGACTGGAATTCCTGCTGTGGTAGTTTAGCCTTGACAGAAAAGCAAATATCCAAAGGCCCCAAAACAGCAGCTTCCCCCACCCTTTTCCCCCCCCCTCCCAACAGCAGGGGGAAAAGGGGAGAGAAAACAACCACACTAGGTGAAAATGGATTGTAATATACAGAGAAATTACTATATGCACATACACACAAACAATAAAGAACAAACAAACAAGGTCTACCTCCCGGAGAGAGATATGCAGCTCTCCCCGAAGAGACGGCAGGTCCCCCAACCGATGCCCTTCACCACCGGAAGAAGGACTGAATCCAAACTTCCGTCTATCCCCTCCTACATCCAGGCTGACGTAAAATGGGATGGAATACTTCACCTGGACACAGCAACCCATGTGATCTGTCCCCCAGGAAAGCCCAAAATCAAACTACCACTCCTGCAAACTGCCAGAACGGGGCATGAGAAAGAAGTTATGCAGGCAGCCATCAGAAATGCTCCTGTGTTCCACTGATGGGAATTGAAGATTTTGCGCTTTGCCCTAAATTTGCACAACGTACAGATGGACATCCTTCCCCAAAGTAGAAATCACAATTACTTGTGTAAGGCAGGTAAGGCTTCAAGATCATGTTTTCAGAGTTTTCCCCAAACCTGAAGCTTTTGGAAACACAACAAGCTCACACGGCTGAAGACCATCGCTGAAACACCTTAAAACCTTAAAACCAAGAGAGGAGCAGGGACAGGCTGTTGAGGTGAGCGCTGGGGGCGCAGCCCTTGCCTGCTCCAGCTCTGCCAGATGGGCCCTCTAAATGGCACTGGAAATACATGAAATGCACAACGTGGTCCAGCCAAGATGCCCCCAAGGCTGCCAGTGCAGCCAGGAGATCCCTCTGGTGGGCGCTGGTCCAAGCAGCCTGCTGCCATTTCCCACCTGGAGCTTCTTGGGCTGGGTTTATTTTTGAAAGGAGTGGGTTTGGAATGTGCGGGATTGTTTATAAAACACAACTTTTCTTAATTAAGCTGTGTGGTGAGGATACAAAAATAGCCTGCCGGGGATAGCAGACTCACTGCAGATGCCTCACAAAAATATCCTGTGGGAAGTGAAAGGTGTGAACACAAGTTCTGAAGAAGAAATGTGTGGCTTACGCTTTACTCTGCCTCCACTACGCAGCCATATGTTGGCTGCTGCGTTCTATTAATAAACCCTGTCCTCTGTGTTATCCCACATGAGTAGGGATAAGCACAACTGGGGCACAGTTTTGGGGACATAAATCCTTAATGCCAGCACCTCCAGGAGACAGGAATGCTCCAGCGTCAGCTCTGCCAGAAAGGGGATTTGATGAAGTCTCCTGCAAACCGCTCCGTTAAGAACACAGTGAATGATCCCACTCAGTTCATGGAGAGGAAGGAGGGATGGGGCTCCTCCATGCCTCTGAAGGACTCTGATCCCTCACTGATAGATGGGCCTCTTTGTCAGAAAGATACATAAAATAAAACCCAGGCAGGATCTCCTCCAGCTCTGAATCGCAGTCACAGCTTGGGTACGCTGTCCCAGCTGGCACAAAGGAGCACAGGAAGCATCCCATGGGCAAACAGCAGCTGGCTCCCGTGCCAGGCTCTGCATCATTACTCCAGCAAGTCCTTCCTCCAAAGGAAAACGCCCCTGTGAGGTGGCAGCTCCCTGCTGGAGCTTCTGGCACAAAGCTCCTGGCACAAAGCTGTTCTCACTCACAGCTCCACCAGAACCACCAGCCAGGGGGTCAGTGACACAAACTCAGAGGGCAAACGGGGCTGCCAAGACCTTCCTGCCTTCTTTAGGACTCACTGTATTTGCAGATGCCTTCACAGCACTCGGGGATGCACCCAGAGTAGTTATAACCCCACCAAAGGGGACCTGGAGATGCATCAGGGGGTTCTTCACTACCTACCCCTGGATGGGAAGTGGATTTTCACGTGGGAACTGCTCAAAACCCCCAACCACAGGGGTTTCAAGTCTGAGGACATGTTCTCCCAGGATGGCAAAACCTGTGGCTCTGAGGTTACTGTTCTCCATTCACCCAAAGACCTGGTTTTCCCTAAATCTGTATATACTCTTTCCATGGAGATAAAATGCACATTGCCTGAAGGCATTACAGGGTGACAAAGATCACTAGTTGCTGGTTGAAGATTTTTCCTTGGTGGTACAACAATCACCTGTCGCTGCTCATGTTGGAGAAAATGTGGTTTCTTACAGAAGGTGGGGAATTTAACAGAGATATTGGTAAGCCACAAGAGCCCAGTGCACACACTTGGTGTCTGGTGGGCAGAGAGAGCTTGGATCCTTTCCTGGATGAAATACACTGAGTAACTTTGATTTTCCTCCTGTTCTCTCTGGAAATGCCACTGATTTGTCCCAAGCAGGACCGGCGAGGGCAGAATGCTGTCACAGCATCCTTCTAGTGCCATTTCTCAAGAACGAGCAATTTGAAACGCGGCAGTTTTCTTCTAAAAGGAGAGAAATGTTGTTTAATCTAAAGAGGAAAGAGGGAATTAGCTTTTCCAACTCACCTACAGAAGACAGTTTGTAGCCACGTTCTGGCTGCACCAGCAACTCCAACTGATGCTCAACTTTATTTCGTTACGTGTCCTCCAAATCACTTCCCAAGTGCTTTGAGCTTGTAAAACTTTCATGGAAACCAAAGAAAAACTGGATTTTGGCAAAGATTCCCAGAAGTGCTGCTCATGGGAGGACATTTTGTTAACTCCTTTGCTTTGATGCCTACAATTCCACCTGGAAACCCGAAAACCATTTTGCTGGGACCCAGCTCCGAAGGACTATTTGTCAGGAGCCTTCCCTTTTCTCCAAAGTCCTCAGCAGTAATCCAGACTTACCTCTCTGACTTGGAGGCTTGGAAAGAAAAACAATGGAAAACCTTTTTGAAAAATCAATGAACCCCCTAAAAAACCAACAAAACACTAACCAAGAAAACCCCATACCAACAAAAATATGGACTAAGCACTTCTTTCCCTGTATGCCTCACACTCAGAATAGCAAACCTGGACCTGACAGATTTAAGCAACAGAGTCTGCCTGCCCAGCACACAACACAGATGTTAAAGCTGGCTTTGTGTTTATTTGGCTTATTATTTTTTAAATGAGCTTTCTGAAGAAAATTTTCAGTTTCAACTAAAACCTGAAAGCGAAGTGTGTTGATTTGATTACAGCTCAGAGCTTTGAAACTTTCTGATCTTTCTACTTGAGCCTTCACACTCAAAGAGAAGGGAAGAACTTCCAGGCAGCAGAATGAACATAACAAATTGATTGTAAATTGAGGGTTTTGACCAAAACCCACAGTCTCAATGGAAAATATTCAAGCGGCCCTTACTGAAACTCTTCAGCACAAGCCTGGTCTGTCACTGCTGTGTTACTCATGAAGAATAAAGAGGAGGAGATGGGGAGGTGCCTAACTGGACGTTGTTGTCCCACAGGCTCCAACACTTGGGTTCAGTGCCAACCCCCAAGATGTTCTTGCTGCTGGGCTCAGTCAGTGCTCCTGTTTTAGCAGTGCAGGGTGGGCAATGGTGCCAGCAGGGATGTTCCCTGGGAATGCCCCTGAGCAGGACTCACAAGTGCCTGGCAGCCTCACACACTTCTGGATTTAGCATGTGGGAGCTCCAGGCTGGCCCCGTTTCCCTGTGAGGTCTCAAGCAGCCTGACCAAGGCTCAGTGCAATACTGGAGCACAAGGAACACTGGAAACCAGTCCCTTCTCAATGAGCAATCCTGGTCCACCCTGTCCTTTGCCCTGGCAGGGTCCCAGTGGTGCCCTGCAGTGCTGCCACCAGGGAACTGCTGCTTGCTTGCAGACACCCTGCATTTCCAACCCCCCTTCCCCACACCGGAGCCCACCAGGCTGAGGAACAATGAGGGGCCACAAGCTTTGGCAGCCCTGCTGTTTCCACACCAGGAAGCAGCTCCTCATTCAGGTTTTCCCTATAAAGCATGCAGTTTTCAGCAAACCCTTCCAATACCAGCAGAGCTCAGTGCCAAGAGCCATCCTTGGTGACCATGGGAGGATGGTGGCTCTGACCTGCCTGGGTACCTGCAGAAGCTCCCTCAGAACCAGCTGGTGCTCTGTGACTGGAGATGCTGGGAGCACGTTGGCAGGTAATTTATCCCTGAGGAAATGACTAATTTATATTTCTGTCCACTTGCTTTGTTTGTTCCCTCAAGGAGATTAGTGCTTTCTGGAGTTTAGGAAGGCTGTTGAACCCTGAAAACCCAGAGCTTGTGAAGCTTGCTGGAAAAGTACCTCTGTAATGTTCAGACAGCGCACTACATGGGTACACAGGCTGGCAACACATTAAATTGCTTCTCCCTGAAAGCTCTTCTACCCACTGAGTCTGCTGATTGTCTCTGCTTTTACAGGTTTTTAGTGAATTTAGAGCTGGCTATACATGCTGCTTTTATAACCCCCAAGACTCCAAAGCAGGTACTGGATAAGCAGCAGCAACAAAAGCCTCACTGCACTATTCATTAGACAAGGTCAGAGAGACCACCCCAAAAAGAGGAAAGCCCTCACCAGTCCATTCCTCACCCCCATGACACTGCCATAACAAGACCAACCTCTGGCCCAAGGTAGGACCCCACCCAGCTCCTCCTGAGAACAAACCACCTCCTCACTGGGCTGAGGACACCACGCACAGTGCCCCTGCATGTGGAGATGGACACGGCTGTGCCCTCAAAGCACCTCCAGCCCCCACCTGTGCACAGATACTGGCACTGGGGCACCTGGACAGGAGGCCCATCAGGGAGGAGCTGCCACAAGGGCACAATTCCCCATGGACACGAGGTCCCTGAGCCTTCTGTGCCACCTGTGCCACTCCCACTTACATTTCCCCGAATAAATCCCCATGTCTTTACCCCTTCAGAAGCACTTTGGTGTGTGACCAACACCCCCACTCCCACCTGCCCAAGGAGCAGCACTCGTGTGCCATTACGCCAGGAGCTGCTGCTTCCACCGTGCAGGGGGAAGGTCTGACTGTGAGTCCTTGACTAAACCCCCTGCTCTGACCCCAAAGCCACTCAGCAAAATCCCAACATTTCATATCAACGTTCAATGTTCAACTTTCGAGCTGAAAATACGCCCCACAATGTCACTTCCAGACTCTGAGCCAAGCTTTGGGAATCCCAAATCATCCCCAGGCTCTCACTGCTTCCCCCACTCTTATCTGTCTTGTTGAGCTGCTCTCTCTGAGATGAGAGATGCTGTTCCCTGTAACAAGGCACATTCCAACAAACCAACAGATACTTTTCCTTCAGCAAGGCTCCTGCTCTTATTCCCAAACATGCATTCCTGGACATCTCCTGCCTGCTTTGGAAATCCCAGCTGCAACTGCACATCAGAACATTTTTAAGACTCCTGAATTGATAAGGTGGGAGGGGAAAAAAGCTTTCTTTTTTATTTTTTCAAGAAAGCTGCCTGAATGTCTTTGAGACAGTGAAAGAGCAGGACAAATACCCCCAAATGCAAAAATGTCTCCACTTTGAAGAAATCTGAGTGTTAAAAAAGCACGTGGATGTGGCACTTGAAGACATGGGTCAGTGGTGAACATGGTGCTGGTTCTGAGTTGATGGTTGGACCTCATGACCATGAAGTTCTTTTCCAACCTTCACGATTCTGTGATTCCAGGATTCTGTCCACACACTGTGCCCTCTCCACGTGGTACCTTAGGAGGGGGCACAGGCACCCCCCTGGCAGTGCTGAGCACCCAAACCAACAGCAGTGAACAGCAGGTCCCTTGTCAAGACCAGGCACAGGCCAGAGAAAGGAGCGTCTGACCAGCAAACATGAGCAAACCTCCCAGTGGGAGGTGAAAAACAATTCCAAGACATTTGCAGCCCATCCCCTACCACCCCAAGAGGATTACAAATGTGTAATCGTTTGTGTGTAACCAAATTTTTGGGGGAAAAATGCAAGAGGAGAAGAGTTTACACGCCTGGAAGTGTTCAGGGCCAGGACAGACGTGGCTCTGAGCAACCTGCTCTAGTGGAAGGTGCCTCAGCCCACGGCAGGGTAGCTGGACTAGTTAATTTTTAAAGGTCCCTTCCAACCCAGACCGTTCTGTGATTCCATGAATGAGTCTCATGGAGGGGACATTTCCTTTGTGCACAGTATTAGCAGCCCTGTTCCAAAAAAAAACCAAGGCACTGATACATCCTCACGCAGAGAGGAAAGCAGGTCAACAGAGGAATGCGCAGCATTTCCCTCTGCCAGTCACCTCTTTCATCTGCCCACCCTGAGCTGAGTTCAACTCCTTTTTTTTAAAAATATCAAATACTTAATTCCACAGCACCGAGAAGTTAAAATGACACAGGAAACACGAAAGCCACAAAATGCTTTCCAAACACCCTTTTGCCCTCTCTTTTTGCATTTCATTCAGTCTCTGGTGTATCCATCAGGCCCCTCTCTGAGAGTTCACTGCTGACATCAGGCTGACCGGCAGCTCCTCCGAGCAACACGGGGGCATTTCCAAGCGGCCAGGATGTCATGGCACTCGGGTGGATGGGTGGGGCACTCACAGCAGTGTCACCAGAGCACCAAAGCAGACTTCAAAGCACTCAACACCACAAACCAAACACAACCTTTGGGAACTGCTGGGTTGGGGGCCTGGGTGGCAAATGCAACACGAATGCTGACAATACACTTCAGTTACTGGTACGTGATGTCAAATTGCCAACATCAAGAGAGCCGATGCCAGCACGAGCGCGAGGAAATAATTAGCATTAAATATTTCATCGAAACGTTTAATTTTTAAACACTGAGGTTGTCGGGGCGGGGTGTTTCGTTATTATTATTATTGGTTTTAATTATTTAGCTGGTTTTGCAGCATCTTTGAGAACGTCTCCCAGCGCCTCAGGTGGCCCCATGCCCGCTGCTCACCAAGGGATGCCACACGTGCTGTTTTTCAAGATGGAAGCTATCGATGAGCTTTTTAATTAAAGCCTCTGGTCCTCACTGCCACTCATGATTTATTCATGGGGAGAAGCATCTTCCCCTCAGCTCATACACTCCTGGGAGAAACCAAGCCTGTCTTCAGGTGTCTGAAGGTAGCAAGGACGGGGCTCTTCCATGCCTGGCTTGGGTTTGACGCTCTCTGCAAGCAGGTGGGGGGTACCCAGGCTTTCCAGCACTGCTGCCAGCACAGAAGGGTCCTGCTGGATCCCACAGCCAGCCCAGAGGTGAGACAAGCCCAGCCTATCTTCCTCCCAGTGCTGGTGCTCCAGTTCCACCAGTCCCTCTGCAGCTCTGGGAAAGGGAAGCCCGACATCATGACAGAACCCAGGGGAAAGGCCTGGAGCTGTGTCAGGGCAGGGTTGGGTTGGATCTCAGCAAAAGGTTCTTCCCCCAGAGGGTGATGGGCACTGAGCAGGCTCCCCAGGGCAGTGAGCACGGCCCCGAAGCTGCCAGAGCTCCAGAACCATTTGGATGATCTCCTGAAGCACATCGTGTGACTCCTGGGGATGGTCCTGTGCAGGACTCGATGATCCTTGTGGGTCCCTTCCAATTCAGCACATTCGGGGATTCAGCGATCCTGCCTCACTTTCCTTCCCCCAACCCCAGGCCGAGCTGCTCCCCCTCCCAACAGGCAGTCTGCCACGTGTGTCCCACCCCAGCACAGCCCAGTGATGCTGCTCTGTGTCCCCAGTGACATCCCAGCCCGGGATACCTCAGCCAAGGCCACCCTGCCCCGAGTGTCGCTGCCGAGGCACTTTCACCTGGTGCCGTTATGGCACAGAAGGAGCACAACTCTGCTGGGTCCCAGCTGGAGCTCAGAGTGGCAGTGAGGAGGATCATCCTTCCCCTGTAATCCTTGCTGCTCTGCCGTGGATGTCACTCAGGGAATAAAACAGAGCTCTGCAATCCCTCTCTGTGCTCACTTCCCTGTCCCTGATGCAGCCGTTCGCATCCGGAACACAACGGGGTGGAAGCGTCAGGACGAGACGCGCTGTCAAATCTCGGGCAAATATCCTGCCAAAATTCTGGATTTTCACATCAAACCTCTGCTGGAACATCTCAGGAGCTGCTTCTTTCCAGCAGAATGAGGCACGTTCCGTGACTATCCGTATCCTGACTGGGGGTGGCACGGAAAGTGCCTCCCAAACAGTCTGTCACTAAGATTAAATACACCGCTCAGTAGTTTTAATCCCTCTCAAGCTGCCACTTCCATAAGCATGGATTTCAATCCCTCCCCACACTGAGGGCTGGTGATCCAAGAGTTTATCAGGCTCTTCAGAGCCAACCGTACCGACCAGTCATCAGTTCACCTGGAAACCAGGACATTCAATCAGGTTCTTGTTTTCCCAGCTTCGAAGAAATAGATGGGGGAGCTAATATTAGCTCTTCCAGGAATAGTCAGGTGGCTAAAAAGAGAACAAAGGTGATAAAATAGACTGTCTGCAGCAGCTGCAGGTTTTATTCCTCCAGCCTGTCTGTTGTTAGCCTGACAGCCTCTGCCTTCTGATGTCACTTGATGGAAGACCTGGATAAAGCCCTTGGGTCAGCGCCGCAACACCCACCATCAGGGTTAATGCACATCAGCCAAAACTGACCACACTGGCGGGTCTGGGCGTTCTGCAAATATCTGTTGTTGATAAGAAAGGAAGAACCAGCTCAAGTGGCCCTTCCTAAAGCACTTCATTACAGAATACACGTCTCTGCAGGCCAGGGTGAGAGCAATAAGGTGAAGGAACACTTTGCACTCCCCGGGGAGTCCCCCCTGAAAAAACCCGAGGGACTTCAGGGATCTGAAGGTGCATTTGCAGGTTCTCTACTGGGGAGCTGCTACCCAAAGGCACAGAGGTGGCTCTGACCCACATCACAGCAGCCCACACCCAGCAGCAGTGGGGCCCTGGGCTCCCGTGTCATCTCTGTGCAACCAGGGTGTGTTTGTCACACATCCAGGCTCCTTGCCATCCCCTCTTCTCACTTCTGATCTCACCACACAGTAATGAACACAGGAGAGCTGGGATCAGATCATGCTACCCTTTCTGTGCAGCAATATTCCCAATTCTTTAGTTTTCAAATGATAAATCACCTGATGGCTCAGTGTTCACCCCTTCTTCAGCCTGGCCACACCAGACCCAACTCCACAACAAATGAAAATGAAGTGGGTTTAACTCCTGCCTTGCAAAAGCCCTGCTACAACTGGGTTAGAGCATCAAAAGACATGAGCTAAAATTTCTCCTGGATATTTCACTTTCAAGGAGCTGGATAACAGTGGGGAACTGAATCATTTGTTTCCATTTCTGTGACTGCATTCTGCTTTTTTGGGCCACGAGCAGGCCTGGCTTCAATGGTTAGCAAGTTACACACAGAAACGGTCATAAACTGTACTGAAGTACTACAGGACTTTTTTCCCCTTCTCAGAAACAAAGGTTGGAGTTGGTGACCCTGGATGACTTTTCCAGCCTTAATGAGTCTATGAAAGGTCTGACACATTACTAAGCCAATCACGGGTGTACCTGCTTGGATGACAGTAATTGCTGGAATTTTAGTAGGGTCTTTTGTTCTGTTTTCTAAACTAAAAAAAAAACCAGGGAGCTGGAGGAAATAGAAAATAGAAAGAGCACTAGACACAAAAAGTTTTCTGGGAATCACATCAAAGTGTGAAGAACTGGTGACTGTGGAAAGGCGTGTTCTGGATGACGTTAACAGGGCTGGACAGTCGTTAACCAAGGAACACCCAACAGGGCTACGAGGAAGATTCATGGGAATCACATCCTGTGGCCTCTTCAACGGTGTCACTTGCTCTGGAAAGGTACCAACAGTTCCCAGAAGAAGACCTGGACCACCCATGGGCTCCACCAGACCTACAGCATGATTTTCAAGGCTCCCCAGAGTCATCTTTGACTCCCATCAAGTAGCGCCCTCCCAGTGCTCTGTGAGCCAAGGGCAAACCTCCCAAATCCAGGGGACCAGGCAAGGGCTGGATGGAATTTTGCCTTTAGAAGCCCTCCAGAGATTGCTGTGCAAATCCCAGCTAGGAGGTGTGCTGGGCCTGGCCAGGATCCAGCCCTCTGGTGTGCAGAGCTCAGCCACGGCCATGCTCTGTCCGACATCTCTGCTCCCACGGGGAACCACGAGAGGAAGTCCTACAAAACTGTGGACAAGGGGGACTCACTCCACAGCACAGACTGAACTTCTGAAGGTCCTCAGTGGGGCACCTCAATTCTGTGCCCCTCCTTCTCCCAAAAGCACCCAAGGAAGGCAACAGCCCCGAGGGGAACGTGGGTGCCACCTGCCAAAAAGCCCCGACACCCACGGCAGCAGCTCCCAGGGCGTCACTGTGAATGTACAGAGCCCAGCCAGGACAGCAGCGGTGTGATGCAGCCCTGACCTCAGCCACAGCAACAGCAGAGGCTCTGGCAGGCACTGCTGGCACTTGGGGAGAGGCAGGTTTGTACCAGGAACACAAGCTTGATTTCACTCATTTTTTTCCTTCCTGCGAACTGCACAGTTCTGCAGTGGAAGGGCGCGCATTTTCCCAGATGAGCCCCGAAATTTAAAAGCCAGCTCCTGCTCCAATTACTGCACAACCCTCCCATGTAGTCAGGGAAAATATTTCTGCACAGGCATAAAAGCCAGTGGCTATTGCACAACAAAACAGCTTCTTTGGTGGGATTATTTCCTTGCCCATCTGGACAGCTGGGAGCCAAAAAGGGCTTGTCACTGCTGCGCTTTCCCTGCAATGGGAGCATGCCTGGGAATCCCACAAGGAACATGTGGATCTGATCCTGTGATGAGCCTGTGTTTTGGATCAGCAATCAGCAAGGCACTTCGGTGCCCTGGTGCACACTGCTCCTCCTGACAAACCTCTGCATCTATTAGCAGCATCTGCTGCTAATAAACAAGGAGAAGCCAAGCTACCAGAGCTCCTTGCTATTTTTGGATGAGAAGCTTGTTTTGAAAGCAAAGGAAATTTCCAGCTTTCACAAAGGCCTTTGACCTTCTTTATGTGGGAAACTACCTGCTGCATATTCCCACCAGGCGTATCCTCACATGCAGAGTCTTTAAATTACCTGAAATGCTATTAGCTTAATTTTCAAATCAGAAGCCAAAGCATGCTGCCAGAGAGAGAAAAGAGGTTATAAATTAACATTAGCCACAAGTGGAACATAAAGCCAATGAATGCAGTGCTGGCAAGCCTGTGAGAGACAGATGAGCTGTTCATGCAGAAGGGCACAGAGCAGTGGAGGAAGGTCCCTTTCCCAGCGCCACTGGAGGCTCCCGGAGCTGAGCCAACACACGCTTTGGGATGGGGGCAAGGAGCATTTGCACAGACCCTGCCATGGAAGTCCTGTGGAAGCAGTAAGCGCAGAAAAACAACAGTGCTAAGGGTCAAAACAACCTGACAACTTCTGCCTTTACAGAGAGTTCTGCAAGAAAACAATGAGCTTTCCTTCCCCTGCAAGATAACCCACAGCCTAACACCAAAACACTCCTCTGGGTCACAAGAGAAGCCACTGCACATTCCAGCTGAAGGCAGGCAGTGGGATCACTCCCATGGGATCACCATACCTCGTATCGCATCGAGCCTGACACTTTTCTTTGATTAATCCATATCAAAGATATTAAGGGGCCTCAAGCAAACCCAGAAATCCTCAGCAATCCTTTGCTTCGCAGTCGAGACCTCAGTCTGGTTCACTGAGCCTTTTATTGGCAGCAGATGAATTCCACCTGTGGGCCTCGAGGTATGGCAGGTTTTGAAGCCTGGCTCAGGTCACAGATCCTAAAACTCATATATCCATCAGATGTTAATTTTTAATTCCTTTCTCTCCAGAGCCAGCAGCCTGCATGTCCCAGGGAGAAGGAGACCAGAGGCAGAGGAGCAGGGGGCTGAGGCACGTGAGTCAAACCCAACGACAGCAGCTCCAGCCCAAAGGCCAGTTTAGAGAAAGAACCCCAAACTAACATATTCTTTTTGTTTCTACCCAAAACAAAGACGCAATTTTGCCCCTCAGTGTTATAATTTGAGGGTGAGTGGTAAGGACTGACTCAGGACTCGCAAATGCTTCAGGCTGGCAGTGCCGGAGGGATGGGGAAACCACCGTGAAATGGCCTTTTTCTCAACCCTGGAGAAAATTCCTGCACCCAGAGACGTGCAGGGCAGCAGGAGCAGCAAGGGACCAAGGCAGAGGAGTCTCCAGGGCCACTTTACTGCTCCCCTCGCACACCCAAGCCCCAGTGCCTCCCTTGCCCTCCCTCCTCCCGGTGTCTCTGCCGCAGCGTGTAACGATGTGGAGCCCTGAACATTCCCCCTGTTCCAAAACTCTCCGGGCTCTCATTCGGGAACGAGACGTGCGTCACTGGATCTGCACATGAAAGCCCTCGCAGCCACGGCACCCGCGGGGATGGGAGGGAAGGAGCACAGCAGAGGTGACACAGGCACTGGGGTGGCGAAGGGGGAGCTCCCCACTGAGGATTCTGGCAGTGTTTTTAAAGAGCTGGGATGCTGCAGTTCCTCTGAGCTTCCAGAATCGCTGCTCAGCAAAACCTGGCTTCAGCAACCCTCCTCCCCTGCTCAGTGTCCACAGTGTCAGCCCGAGACTGATGTCAGGATGAAATCTGCTGGCAAAAGTGGCTGGTTTTGCATTTTTGTTTTTCCACTCAAGTCTGCATTATCCACAGCGACTTGGATATTCTGATGGCTCAGACAACAGACTCTGATGCCTCCAGTATGTGCTGAAAGGAGACTGTCAGAAAAGGGAAGCTCTTTCAAATACCCTGAGATGCTCAGATCCTTTCCGCTTTTCCTGAACAACCAAGTCCCTTCTCGCTCCTTCTTTGATAAAATTAGAAAAAAGAAATAAATTAATTGGTCTTTGGATACTGATTTCACCTCCAGACACACTCAGTCTCAACAGCCCTTGCAGTCACTGAAGGATTTTATGCAGCACTCCCAGAAAAGGTGCTGGAGTTGCCTCTTCCCTGCTCCTGGTGGAGTCTCCCCCAGGCTCCCCGTTGCCAGAGGAGTGCAGCTGTTAGTTTAATTTTATCCAGATCCTTCCAGCTGACGGACTGCTCAGCTCCACAATGGCCATGCTTGAGCAGGCAGCTCAATTGCAGGTGTCCAACCTTGTGCTATCCAGCCAAATTGGCTTGTAGAACACTGACAGATTTCCATGGAGAGCAGCACAGGGCAATAGATCACCGGAGATGAATTTAAGCTGCATGTTATTTAGTCTCCTTCCCCGTGGCTGTTGTTCAGATGTCCCTCTGTGGCTTTAACTGGCACGCCTTGGACACCAGTTCTTGGAGCTTGGCAAGCTCCCACAGCTTGAAGGCTGCCCAGTAACCGTCAAATTCAGGGGAGAGAGAGAATGCCTGGCTGACAGGGAAGGATGGAGTTTCAAGGCTCTGACCTTTCCTTGAAGTGACACTCTAATTCCCAAGTCACCTCTGAACTCCCGTCAGCTCATCTTCATTCTGTGCAAACCAGCACAGCAACTCCATGATGAAAAACCAATCCTGGCTTCCTCAGACTTGTGCAGGAAACTTTCAACCACCCATCCCAGTGGATCTGATGGATGTTCGGCAGCAGCAGTGCTGAAGAGAAGGTGCAGAGGTGATACCTGAGCAGCCAACGGCACATCTCCGGTGCCCCGAATTCCTGCCAGATCCTTCAGACCACATCAGAGGAGTGTGCTCTGGAACCAGATCATTTACAAGACTAAACAACACAGTTGGTATCTGGCAGGTCTAAACCGTTCCCCTTTGGGAGAATCCTCATGCTTTAGAGATCGGCATTGGTTCTTTAATAAGCACACAATTACAGGTATTCATGTGGCTACAGGAACACATCAGAGCAGGAGTGTGCACACACTTGAACCATCACTTCAGTCTGGTTTCTAATCCTGTGCAGATTTGCCCTAGCCCTTTCACAGCTCCAACAAAGAATAACCCATTAGCTGAACTCAAAATAAAACACAACAGCTTCAAGCTATAAATAACCAAGTCAGATTATGCAGGATTCTGTAAATTCCTATTTTCACTCTGCAAGAAAACAGGAAAGACAAGGAGAATGGGTGGAGTTAGAGCCTTTCTGGGGTTTTTTTAACAGCATATTGCTGTGACAACAGACAACACTCGTGCCCAAATGCTGTGCAGACTGTCAGAGCCAAAGCGACACACGCAGGAGCTGCAGGACCACAAAGCAGCACGCTGGCTGAGCCTGAACGATGGCTCTGCCAGCCCCCAGCCACGGGCAGGGCAAGGCACAAACTCCAGGCTGGCAGCAGGAAAGCCACAGCACACCTAGAGCTGTGGGACAGGAAACGTGGCTCTGCTAGCTCCTCTCTTGCTTTAGGAAGTCCTCGTTTCCCCCAAACATCGTTTCCAGGGCTGGAAGAGGGAGTGGAAAGTGCTGTGAGTGGAGCATTGGCAGAGAGGGGAGCAAAGAGGGGAAAAATTAAAAAGAAAACCCAGCAAAACTGGAACATTGATGTGATCACCTGTCCCCCAAACCCCCCAGAACCATGCACCCCACTGCTTTTGCCGTGCCTGCACAAAGAGAGGATTACTCCCCTACTTGAACTCTTCCCATAACTCCTAACGGGCTGGCAAACCTCATGGGCCGGTGACTGCAGCCACTGCACAGCTGCCCCAGCCCATCTCCCTGGAAGGAGGGCACAGAAGTCCCCCGAGGAGGTTCAGGTGTTGTCCTCCTCAGAGGAAAACATCTCCATTACTAATCTGGGTGGACCCATGTAGAGGGGTGGAACTTGTCACAGCACCACAAGCTGGCAGATGCTGAGGGTGCCCAGTGATGCTCAGCACCTCTCCTCAGCCAGGAGGGCTACAGGCTCTTAGCAGCAGTTCTCTGAGCTCAAGTATCCTGTAGGATCCCTCAAAAAACTCAGTACCTTCCTCCCAGTTCACCCCTATCCCTGTTTCTTAATAAGAGCTTGCAAACCTCATTTTAAAAATTATAGTTCTCATCATATTCAGGCATAACTATTTTTGTTTACGAAGGGAGCCAAGAAACGGTATAAATTATGCTCAAGAAAACCCTTTGGCATTTTAACAGGAATTGGAAAGAACCAATTTCAGAAGAGTGTCTTATAATGGATGTCTCCATGGATACCTCTGTGTCAGCACCTCCTCAGATGAGAGCTGAGACATGTAAGAGTACTCCTGCATTTCAGAAGGTACCTCAAAAACACTAATTATGCAAATCTCCATCCTCTAACTGATGGATACTTTAAGTTCAGGTGACAAAGTGCATAAGCTGAGCTCTGTTAGGAAAGGAAGGAAAGTTATTTCATTTAGACTCTCCTCTTCTTTATGAATGCTGACACTGTGACAACTACCAGAGACTGGGACCACGAAAGTGCTCCCCCCACACCTCCCCTTTTCCTTTTAACAGCAAGAAAATAGAAAGGAAGATACAAATGGAGATGCCAGAGCAACATCTGGGACACCTGTGGTGTTTGAAAGCAGGAGAGTCTGCGTGGCAGAACATCACCAGGACTATCCAGGACCTGGAAGCTGGGGAGACACAGCAGAGGAGTGCATGAGTTCCCTTTCTAGACCCTCCACAGATTAGTGACTCATTAGTCTCCATAAGGACAAATACTTCAATTAAAACAGAAATCCAGCTCTGGTAGGAACACAGGAACCCCAAAGCTGGCTTGATTTTCAGGACAGTATCAATGGCAGCAGAAAGACAGAGACAGCATCAAGAGACCCACGTGAGCTGTATATTAGACACAGCCAACAAAAGCCTTGGAAAAGGGATGAATTGTGGCAGAGGGGTCCCACCGGGACTCCAGTGTGTTATTCCACTGCTGAGCACAGCAGGTTACAAATGCTGCAATCTCCTGCTCCTGGAGGAGCCAGGAGCCCACGCAGATCCTACAAGGGCCTTGAGGTGCCACAGGGAAGGGGTTTCTCTCTCCCTGAGCAGACACTGTAAGTCAGCCCCATCCCCAGGAGAATCCCTGTGGGCTGCTCTCAGTTGTGCTGATGTGCAGCAGCCCAGGGACACTGGCAGGCTGCTCCTTGGCTGAGCTCCCGCCCTGCTTTCCAGGGGGGAGCAGAGAAACAGGGAGCTCCATTCCAGGGGAAAACCTCTGCAGACAGCTTGGGTGCTGGAGCCCCTTCCCACAGCACCATGGCGAGGCTCAGGACTGAACCTGCAGGGATGACCTCCATGGAGAACATCATCATCATCATCATCATCCTACTGAATCCTTAGGGGGATAATCCAAGGTGAGAGTTGCCTATTGGAAGTGTTTTTACTGGAGACCTTCCTGTGAGGTGTTCCTGTTTCAGGCAGGCTACTTTGAAAGCTTAGGAGTGAAGTGGAGCCGTGCCAGGTTTCCCACATCCTGAGCAGGGATAACTCACCTGGGAAGCTGCCACCGCAGTGAGTTAAACAGAAATCAGGCTCTGGTCGTAGGACTGGGAAGGTCAGATAAGGCAGAAAGTTGGATCTGCACAGATCAAAGTCAGAGCCTGGCTGTGTCCCCAGATTTCTGAGTGGGACCAGCTCAGAGCCAGCACAAAGAGAGGGGGATGGGAACCCCAAGAACAGATCAGGAAGGGGGCTGAGTTGGAAAGTGTCACCCTCCAGGCATCACCCTGCTGGCAACTCCCACAAAGAGCTGGCTCACACCCTTCTCCAGAGTTCCACAAAGTCCAGCTTACAAGTCTTCCCTTAAAACTTCAAGGTCAATGCTGACTGTCCCCACCAGCAATATCTGTGATGAGGATGATGGCACCTCCCCATTCCCACAGGAAAGGCGCAGCAGCCTGTGCCAGGCACCACGACATGGGGAGGCATCACACGCTGCCACATCACCAGCTCGTGTTCCATTTCTTGATGGCCGTGCCAGGAGAATTCCTCTGCTGGCTCACCTGCAAAACCTTCCTCAACCCCTGGGAAGCTCAGTGTGGATGGGAGGCCACTCTCCATCATCAACCGATGCTCTCCACCACGGGGATCACTGTGGCCACCTGACCCACAGCCCTCCTGCTCCACAGCCACACCTGGCTGAAGCATCCTCAGCTCCCACTGCACTCCCCTTTCACCCTCTGGCATGTCAACGGTGGGCACAAGAGTTGCAGACTCCTCTTTCTCTTCCTGCCACATGATTTTGGGGTAAAGGCCTTAAGCTGAGTGAAGGCAGGTTTAGATTAGATACTGGGGAAAACTGTTCCCTGTGAGGGTGGGCAGGCCCTGGCATGGGTTGTCCCACCCCTGGAAGTGTCCAAGTGTCCAAGGCCAGCAACCTGGGCTAGGGGAAGGTGTCCCTGCCCGTGGCAGGGGTGGAATGAGATGGGCTTTAAGGTTCCTCCCAGCCCAACCCACTCTATGATTCCATGATTTTTGACTAAGCATGGACTATACCCCACCGAGCAGACCAAATATCCCTATTTTATGTGTCACACAAACACCAATGGATTTAATTATGCCAGAACAGGCTCCCTTGTGGCCCATCTTCATTATCAGCCCTTCACCTGGGGCTGTGTGAGCCAAAACACTGTTTGAGTTTTTTCTAATGACAATTACTTGTATTCATGTTCTGTCTGTCATTGCGAAAGAGGGAAACCACTTTATTTATCCTTGAACTGTAACTGCCTCAACAATGCAAAGCGGCAGCTCTAACACACGCAGGGACCTGGGCACAACAGGGGGAAAGTTTCTCCAACCTGTGACAAGTAAGCACAAGGAAAGAAAAAACAAAACAAACCACCTTTCCACAGCGAGTTTCTCAGCACTGAGCCCTTCGGCACAGCCCTCCCCCAGCTCCCAGCGCCTCTGGGACACTGCCCTGCAGACACAGGGGCGACTCTTGGGAGGCACAACAAGCACAGAGGCTCTGAGCGAGCTGAAAACAGATGTGCCTGGTGAGACTGGAGACTGTGCTCAGAAACTTCAGCAGCTGAATAAAAAGGCTCGTGACCTACAGAGAGAGCAGGGTGGGGAGAGGCAATGCAGTTCCCCACGGCCACCCTCCAGGGCCTGGAGGAAATCATCAGGCTTTTCCCAGGTTCATTTGCCTCTTGGACCCCACTCGGGGCTGTGGGGCCAAACAGAGGAAAGTTCTCTGGTGGCAGACATGCCAGCTACCCTCCTTCTGTGATGTGACACTCTTTGGGCCAGAGGACGACTTCTTATTCCCCATGAACTTCCTCAATAAACACAGCTTTCAGAATACATTTGAAACCAAAGACATGCTTGAATATTAATGCTGTCAAAAAATAATGAGAGTTGAATGTCCTTGATCATGTCTAGACAGATCCAGATATAATGGATTTCCAGGCATCAGATTTCTAGTAGATATAAATGGATTACTATTACTCAAATACCTGGAAAACCTCTATATATTATCCAGAGGGGAGTGATCCTATAGTACAAGCCTTTATCAAATGTCTGTTGTCTGATGGAGAGTGAGTCACTGCCGCAGAGACCAGGTTGGATGGAGCTCTGAGCAACCTGGTCTATTGGAAAGTGTCTTTGCCCATGGAACTGGATGATCTTTAAGGTGCCTTCCAACCCAAACCGTTCTGTGATCCTATAAAAGTACCTGGAGGAAAAGGGTCAAGGAGTGCTGGGCAGTTGCTCAGAGCCCACTTGCTAATATCCTCTGCTCTGGTAAAGATAGTGACAAACACCATCAGAACCAGCAACAAAACTGCAGCTCAGTAAATGTTAAACATCAGGAAGCTGCATCCAAAGGCTGCAGGAAAAGCGCCCTGCCAACCTCTGAGCTCAGAGAGCAACGCGGGTGCTCAAGTCAAATCACTGGCCAAAAAACATGACCAGCAGACGTGAGGTCAAACCTGAGTTTGATCTCAATGACTGTGCTTCAGAACCCTCAAAGGCAGCAGGTGAATTCCCAGCCCTGGGCTCCTGAGGAATTTACACTGCCGCCCTCTTACAGAGGTTGGTGCAGTCAGGTCCCCCAGGATGCCCAGCACAGGTCCATGGACAGCATGGGGTGCACCAAATCCGAGTGACCGCCACATCTTGTGCTCCTCCACAGTTTTAACTGTGACACTCACACACACAGTGTGTGTCACTGCAGTGCCAACCCTGAAGACTATTCCTACTTCTTCCCTTGGGAAGGGACAGTGTCACTCCCAGGAATGCACCCCAAGTTTCTCCTTCATCCGCTCCTCACAGCGGTTGTGATTCCTGCCAGGTTTGCAGCAACCCCGCTATGCCAAGCTTCCAACGTCCAGCTTTCACTGAGGAAAAGCTCCCTCATGAACCAGCAGATGTTCTTGGGGAGGCTCAGCACCTGCTCCCCACCAGGTCCTGAGTCTCGGTACTGCCGAGTACCCCCAGACGTTACCTGTGAGGAGCAAACAGGGGCTCTCACACAGACCTGGCTGCTGAGGAGCAAAATCGGAGCCCAGGATCGCTGCCTGTGCTTCGGCTGAGCCCCGTTCCCACCACTTATGCCCAAGGGCAGCACAGGAACATGTGCCTGGACCTAGAGCTGGCTGGGTGAAAGCAGCAGCCTTGGTTGAAGAAGCATCCACACTCGACCAGGGCTCAGCAACGTGGAAGACCTTTGTCAAGAAGGGAAAAAATGAGAGAGCGCAGGAGCGGGTTCATCGATGAGTTAAGGCTGTTTTAGGTGTAGGCCTGGGGGAATTAGTTTAACACTCCATTTCAGCTTCTTTTTCCCATTTTCTTCTGCACAAACTTGCATCTTTCTCCTGTCAGACTTTGATGGCTTTATGTAACTGTTTAAAAATTGAACAAGCTTCTTAACTTAGGTTTAGCAGAACACACTTTTTTGCTTCTCTGTCTCGAATGCACATCAAGAATAAAGATTTCCGGAGAAAACAAGACCTTTTCCATCCTCTGACATCAGCCACTGGAGTACACAAAGCCAAGTCCTTGAGAACTCTGTATTTGGTACATTCTGTTCCAGCACAAGCCAACGCATCTGCAGCCCCAGTGGGCTTTACAACTGGCAGCGGGAAAGAAAGACTCATCGCAGAGAACAGACAGGTTTACCCATCACAGCAGCACCCTCAGTGCAACGCTGCACTGGGGAGGGAATCCTAGAAAGCACTGATGAGGAAAGAAACCCAAAAGCTGGGCAGGAAGGTGTGGCGGCCACAGCTCCGAGTGGCAGGAGGGGCTGGCCCCATATTACAGCCTGAGAAACAGCCTGGGACCTGCTGCTGTCATGAGAATAATGTCTGTCTTCTTTTTTTTTCCTAATAGAAGTTGCAAAAAGTTCTGTGGGACAAGATGTAAAAGCTTCAGAGGAGCCTCCTTCACGGCTCAAAACATAGTGGTAAATAACCCCCACCCTTTTCTGTGTGCTTGCATTTCTTCATCAGAACCATTTCCAAGCCAGAACTGTATTTGTTGATGCTTCAGGTTGGCAATGCTGATGGGACACAGGCTTTCAGGAAACCCAGTGGAAGTAGCCAACAGTGAGATTTGTAATTAAAGCCCTTGTCCCCTCGTGCTTTGTCTGTCAGCACGTGTGACTGTGTTGGCAGTGTGGGCTCTTCAGGGCAAACGCTGCTCCTGCTCTTTGTACAAGCTCAGAGCAAGAGGTTGGACCCCAGCGAGGGCCACGAGTGACCTTCAGCTCCTTCAGGGCTCATCCCTGCAAGGACCCATGGCCCATGTGGGAAGCAGCTCCTTTGGCACTCCCAGCAGGTACTGGGCTAACCCCAAACTCTCAGCAGCCCCTACGCCAGCCCTGCTCAGCTCAGTTGCTCCGTGTGGAGCAGAAATTACCCAACTTCTGACCTACTTCTGGTGGGGTTTCTCCCCCTCCCTGCTCCTGCCCTCCGTCCCCAATTAAAGCTGCATGAGATTTCCTCAATTATTCCCTTCCTGCTAATAGCCGTGGAAAGAAGATGCCATAACAATGTATTCCCCTGGCAAGCGTTCAAAATCCATCTCAGAATGAACATTGAGGAGTGCAGGATGCAGGAATATTTTAATTAAACCTAAATGTATAGGAACAAGCAGTTGTGCTTAAGAAAGCTCCTCCTCTGCTGCCACCACAATACTTCATCTCTCAGCCATGCAGGGAGAATCCTCCCTGCTCCTCTTTAATTGCCAGGCCAATAAATCAGCACTAATCTGCCCCTCCTGTGTAGCTGTGCATGCTGATGTTCAGCTGAGGTTCAGCTATTTTGGAACACAGCAGCGCCCAAGTGGCACCACGCACGGGAATCTTGCTTGGGAAACACTGCAGGCAAAGCATCCCAATGCTTAAACCAGACCCAGACCCAGGACAAAACTTGGAAGGGGGAGGTGAGCAATTAAAATCCTTGTTGGGAGATTTTTGCAGGAGGAGAAGTTTAGATATACCTTCGGGAAGAGGAGGAGCAGGAATAGGGAAGTCCCACTTGAAGATATTCCGACAGGCACCTGCAATTGTGGATGAATACAGAGATAATTTGAAGATGATTTCTAAATGAGCCAAAACCAGTCTGTGAGAACAGGGAGTGAGCAGTGCCCGGGAACTGCTTTGCCCACTGCAGGAGGCATCAAGCCTTTCTTTCAACTTCACAGGCCCCTTTCCACTCATCCCAGAAAAGGAGTGTCAGATAAGAAATTCATAAAATTCATAAAACCTCCTTCATAAAAAGGAGGTTTTAATCCAATGGAAACTACATTGCATTTTTCATACACGAGTTCCAACTTTATCTCCTCCCTTTAGCCAAAACTGCATCAGGGGCCAGAACAGCTGCACAAACTCCTACAAACTCAGTAACAACCTGCAATTAAACACATCACTGCAAAGGGAGCTCGGGGTACTGATATTACAGGAGACAGACACAAGCTGATTTTAAGCCTGGTGGAGAGTAACCTGCAGCACAGTAAAGGAAGCCAGACCACATCCCTGCTGCACACACTCAGCACCTTCACAGGCACACAGCAAACAGCTAGTTGGGGGGATGTCCCAATTATTTAGGGCACCGCAGTGCTGGATAAGGCTGAAATGAAAACACATGAAGACTTGTGCCAAGACAGCATCTCTGTATGAGATGTGAACCCATCTCTCACAGCAAGGAGCAGACTGGCTATCTCGGAATCCCAGGAGACCACAGAAACAACCAGGCTTTCTCCATGCTGGAGATGGGCTGAGAAGAGAAAGGGGAGAAAACATTGTTAGACTGCTCTCCAGTACTACTTCATGCTCTGTGTGGGACCTGGCTGTTGAAAATTATTAACACCCTCGGGAACACAGTGCCATCTCTCAAAACACCAGCCCCCTTTATGCACAGGGAAGGAAGGAAGTGCAATCCCACTGAAATTACAAGTCTTGTCTCTGAAAAACACACTTTTTCGAAGTATCTCTTGACGGGCTCTAAAGAAAAAGCTGCAGCTTCCCCTCTCACTGCTGTTTGCAGTATGCACACCAAAGGCCTTGCTTTCCACCTTACTGCACATGCACTGCAGCTATTTTTGGCCAGGAGTGACGTGGCTTTGTTTGCATAACTGGGTTCCCACCTCACGATCTGCCGCTCTAATAGTTTGCAAAATAATAGCTGGGAAATGTCTGATTCCCAAAGAAGTGCCTGTAAAGTTCAGTTTGTCTTTATCTTCAGCCTGAAACAAAGGAGGGGGAGAGGGTGGAAAGGTGGAAAGAAGCCTTTCTGCAGCATCACTTATAAAATGCTTCAGCAGGGCGTAAAACATTATCTAGCAACGACTACCCGGGAATGTGGGGATTTCATTCTGCCCTCGTTTGGGTGAAAGGGCATCAAACCAGAAATGACAACCCCGAAGACACACAGGAAGAGAACCATTCTGCACAGTGGAGCTTTAAACACTCCAGGAAGACCCACTGCAGACCTGGTTTGTAACAACTCACGTCAACCCAAAATATCATCGGCAGGAAACGCAAACTTCTCACTGATGGCTCAAAACAAAAGCAGAGCTCAAAATAGCAGCATTTCAGATGAGGCAAATACGTTGGCCGGACTGCTCTCAGCTGTCAGAACTGAGCTGCAATCACAGAGCTCTCTTGAGGAATAGCTGGTGTTTGGCCAGTGCTAAAAATAAAAGTGAGATATCTTAGAAAAGAGATGGCCCTAATAAAGAATGTATGGAAATAAATTGTACGTACAGAAGGATCCAGCCACTGCTTCTTCTGGTCCCGTCCCCAGCTACTGGCAAAAGATGGACAAAATCCACTTCCACAAGAACTCTGTCACTGCAAAACACTGTAGAGGTGGGTGAACACTGCCCTGTTCAGCACAGCCAAGTGAGCCAAGAGAACTGGCCATTTTTGTTTTAGCACACCTTATTTTGAAAGCCTCTTGCTTTGCTCCCAGGACGGTGCTGAACTTCACATCTGGGCAGCATTATTGCCCTGTTTCACTCGTGACATCTCCCTTCACCGTCTTCCTCCCTCAGCCAAACCCCTGCACCCAACATTAAAAGGGTTGGAGGCATTTCACTTCATCGGCCCATTGGCTGCACAAGTCCCAGATTAATGAACACGTGGAGTCTCACGGTCACGATTGTTGTGAAGTCACACAACACCACGTGCAGCCCCAGCTGCAGTGAAGAGCAAGGACAGAGGCTGGAGTGGGGAATAGCTCTCCTTCCTCATCTTTCGAAAAAATACCTCACCTGCACGACTCACTGAGCTGCCAGAGATGGCAGGAGAGCCAAGAAACATCTTTCTTGCCCTGCACTGGAAGAGCCCACCCTGGGCGCTCTGCTGGTGGCGTTGGCAGCCAGTTGTGCCGTGCTGGATTTCAGCAAGGAATTACTGCAGTCACAGGGCCAAGCCTGCCAGCACCCCGTGCTGGCCTGATGGAAACAAAACAGCACCCCTGCTCACCAAACACAGCGTCCTAACCATTCCAAGGGGTTGCTGTGGGGCCGGAGGTCTCCCAGCGCCGAGCCCGGGGTCTGGAGTGCTGCAGGCAGTGGGAATCTCCTGAGGTGCTGAAGCCAGCAGTGGCACACCCAGCTGAACATCTGGGAGCCACCACTCACGGGACAAAGGCAGTCCCACCAAGGCGGCTTCTGTCAGCATCACCCTGCGCTGCTCCAGGAACACAGAGCACTGCTGAGGCACCCGAGCGCGTCAGGGCGACAGCGCGGTCTCGAAACACTTGAACTCACCTGTGTCTTTTTGTTCTCCTGCTTTCCAGAGGGTGACACCTGACTGCAGCACGCTGAGATGCCCAAGAGACAACTGCAACAAGACAGCCCTGTCCCTGCTTGGCAGTGAGCTGCTCATTATTCAGCTCAGCCCCCTCCCCAGCACTGCACCGACGCTGATCTGACACATCCACTTCCACATCTGAACATGTCAGAGACACCCCGGACCCCCCCAGCACAGCAAGTTCCCTTCAGAAGGCAGACAAATCACTGCCTGGCTGCCACGGGATGTGTTTGTTTCTCCAGGCAAGCCTAAACTCACCTAAAAATTTGGAAATGTGTCAAGAGGCAGAACTGAGGAGCACCCATCACACAAATGGCAGCGGAGGAGTTATTTCTGCTTTTAGATACAAGTCCTTGTCTGAGGAGGAGTGTAAAGGGGAATCATTCCAAGTGACTCATCCCTCTTGGAGGAACCTGCTTCCTGGGCATCCCACTCCAGGCTGCAGTTTACAGCAGCCCCTTCGCTGCCTTGCAGCAATTGTTTTGCTTTCCTTTCTCTCACCGAATCACACATGGGCAAGGAACTCCACACTGGACACCTGCACACAGAGTGACAGCAGACCAGGAGAACTGCACAGACAACTCTCTCTGGTTGAAGATTTGCAGGAAAATACAGCTTGACCCAGGAAGTGACTGGTGCCCAAGCAGCTCTCCACATCCAGCACCAGTTAAACCCACTGCTGAGGGCAAGAGAGGTTCAGGGCCAGCGGCCAAAGACTCTTCCAAAGGTGTTCCCAATGGCCACAGGCTCCGTGCCACGTCCACAACAAGGGGGTGATGTCTCTGCTGGTGGCTCACAGCAGTCAGTCCCTGCAGCCTTCCCACTGATCCTGCTGATGCACAGCCTGTCCCGGTACTGGGATTTGCCCACCGGGAAATGGGATTTCATACTGGTAACAGCAGCACCTCTTCTCCAGCTGCACAGAGTGCCACCACTGACCCTACCACAGCAGAGCTACCATGAAATGTTTGTTCTTATTCAGATAACACAGATCTCTCAAGGATTTTGGACAACAGGAACATGTATTTCCCTAGACATTAGGCTGAAAGAGATTTATTAGGGGAATTATTCTCTCTATTCTGTGCAGTCCATTAGGAGATGAAGTTTTCCCTGATTCTCAAGGAGCTCGTTGCAGGCCATGTGACTGCACTGATGTAATACCCAAGTTCCCTTTGCAGCCTCTTATCCTCTTAATTTTATTCTCTTCATATTTATTCTCCAAGTGCAAGCACAGTGCTGGGCCAACCTCCCAAGTTTAATACAGGTACGAAAACCTCCATAATTCTGCAGGACAAAAACAGGGACAAAATTAGACCTTTTATTCCTCCCTGTGGTACAAGAGGCAGCTGGTTACCAAACCCTATTTCAGCTTCTTCATTTCAAAGCAGCTGCACCCACCCTGCAAGCCCCAGATTGTCCCATGGCAGCACCACAGCAGTGGGGCCTGGTACACTGTGCCTGGGTTTTATGAACAAATCCCACCCCCTCTGCACGAGGAGCATCAGATTAGGACACGTTGGGGACAGCAGCAGGGGAGATGGCCTCGGATGGTCCTTCCAGGAACAATGGAAACAAGTTGAGTGCTTTGGAAGCAGCGTTGGTATCACACACAGCTCCAGCACCACAGCAGCCGGACCATCCTCCCAGCTGTCCACTCCAGGATCCCAAGGGAGCTGCCCTGGGCCACGGCAGGCTGGCAGGGCAGGGAGGCACTCAGACCTCATCTCAGAGCACAGGGAGCCACACAATGGCCAACACCTCCCCGTCAGCCCCTGATGGATTCCTGGGTGGACCCACCTACCCGCTGAGCGGTCGGTGGCTTCAGGGACACTTTTGTGATGGGTCTCAAATCGGATGCACGGCAGAATCACATCTCAGCAGCCACAGCAGATGTTCTGAAGCTGCGACCAGTGCTTTTGCCTTTCCCTCCCAAATTTAGCTCCTTTTCAGCTCAATACTGGTGACACTGCAGTGGCCTTGAATCACAGACGCAGCCAGAGCTTAGGAAGCACTACAAAAGCATTTGTTCCAATATTTACTCAGAGATTTTTCATGCTACACCTACCACGGACTTTAGTTTATTGAGAACATGGTGCACTGGGGAAGGGCAAACCACAGAGTATATGCTGCTGCCAAGCAAAATGTCATTAAGGTTTTAGCAATGCAACACAAATTGAGTTTACATTAAAGCTTCTTTTGTATAAACCATATCCCAGAGTGAAACACAGTGACAGAGCTGAGTAATGAGTTGAAGCAGAGCAATCAAGGTGGAACTACTGAGCAATAGGAGAAAGGAGCCACTCCAAACTGCTATTTAAAGTTAGGCTGAGACTTCATTTGAACTATAGAAGAGGTGATTATGTAGAATCACCATCACACACATTTAATGCCATGTAGGATGCAGTACCTACCACCTGCAGTTGCACAGAAGACACCCCAAGGTTCAATTGCACTATAAAAACCATCATGAACTGGAAGTTGAAATTCTTCTTAATATAGAATTAGACATAACTGCTGAAGACCTGAGAACCTCTTCTAAGTCTGTAACTTCTAATCTCTCTCTTGTGCTACCCAGCACATGGACCCACAACTGAAGTTCACCACTTTGTCATTCCCAACCTCTCCTTCCTGTAAAGATTTGCTCTCACTGAAGCCCTCTCTGTGCCCAGGAGAGCTAGAAAACACCTGTGTTACGGCACTGCTGCTTCAACAGCAAAGCAATCAAGGCTTATTTCCCCCCAGCCCTGCTCTGTACAAACCCACAGCACTTTCAGATGTTGTTTCTAAACAAGCAGAGCCCGGTGAGTTGGCAGGTACCACACACTTCTGGTTCCAGGATCCCTGCTTGGCACTGATTGTCATCCCAGCCACTGGGGAGTGAGTTCAGAGCTCCTGCCAAAGGGATGCAAACGGCTTCAGGGATGACCTGGAGGTTCACACACTCACAGTGCTCCTCATGCCCTGCCCAGCTCTACAAACCAAACCACATGAGACACATCAGAGCTCAGGTGCCTCAAGGACTGCAGTGCTGCAACCCCTCCTAGTCCAGGGAGCCTTGCTGGGCTCTGCTCACGCAGACAGACGGGGCTGGAGCCCTGCACAGGGAGCCCTGTGGCTCTGGGGCCACCAGGACCTGCCAGCCTGTGCTGAACTCCTGCATCCTCCTCCTCGATGAGCAAGCCAACTTTTATTTCTTTTGCCAACACTGCACAGACAGTTTATCAGAACTTGCAGAAAAGCTTCATGAAGAAAAAGAGATGAGGAAGAAAACTACAGAAAGATTTCAGAGCGCTGCTAAGTAGAGCAACGTGAGTTTATCAAGACACAAAACAACCCTCCCCCAAATATACAGCTCAGACATACCCTGCCAGCAGAAGTACTCAATGTTTAAGATGATGGAGCAGAGATTCAAAGAGGATGTGTATTCCTGGCAGCCCTCCATACATGCATATAAACCTCTCATAGCCGCACACTGATATTTAAACTAATTAGCACCAGGAAAGCCACGGGACTGTGCTGTTCTCACAGCCTATTCACAGGGACAGGAGGACTCCAAGATGCCTGCGATTACATCCCACTCACGTACCAGGATGCTGCAGTCCACGAGCCCCAGCACACCCCCTTCCTCCCCAAGCACAAGGCAAGACAAACACGGTGCAGGACACATTGAGAGAGGGGGGAAAAAAAAAAAATCGCCCCGCTAACCAAAAAGGCTCACTCAGCATTATGTGAGAGGATAAAAATAGCAAGCAGGAGAGCTGGCCCTGAATAGCAAGCAGCATTCCCTGTTCGTTGCAGCACAACGCGAGCAAGAGAGAACCCAAATCCACCTCCCCTTCACCCTGTTCTCCTGGAGGCTGCAGGTTGCCTGCATTTCCTATTCCTCATAAACACAGCGGTGGGGAATTCGCTCTGGGGAGCTGCAGCCTCACAGATCCACCATCATTGCAATGGCAACCCCCCGCCAGCCTCTGGAAACAGCTCCTGACTTCCAGAGGAGAAAGGACAGGCTGGGGGGAGTGGGTTTGGTGAATATTCAACACCTCTGCACAGCAGGCCTGCCTATTATTAGTATAGGGGATGTCAAAGAAGCTGGCTCTCATGCAAAGTTTTCATTCTAACTAATTAACAGTGGCTTCCTCCAGCATATAAATGTGGGCTTTAGGCTCTGCTACAAGAGCATGCAGGGCAGGAAGGGAGGGAAGGAGCAGAGAATAGGAATGCCTGCAATCATCTTTGGTAACTTTTTAAATCTCTTGTCACAGAGCGAGAACCGACACACACGTCCACACACTGAGAGGACAGTTCCCATTTCGGGGAGGGCTGAGTCTCCTGGAGTGCCATTCCCACAGCATCTGTCTACGGAGAGAGCTGAGACAACTTCAATTGGACATCTAAAAAGTCCCTTCTTGGTCAGAAGAAGCAGAAGCCAGTGATTTGGGGCAGTCAGTATGAAGCCAGCCCAGGGTGGGACTGCCATCCTCTGCTTCTGCCACCCAGACCACAGAACACCTCCCAGCACTGCTCTGGGGCCGGAGGACGTAACTCCTTGCTCCCTCCGTCCACAGGGATCAGCCACATCCCAGCTGGCAGCACCAACCTCAGGGCAAATCAGAGGTAGGAGAGATGCCGAGGGCCCTGCCACAGCCCTTGAGGTCACTCTGGGATCTCAGTTGGGGCCACCTTGAGGTCTCGTGCGAGATGGTGTTCATTGCGCCAAACAGCTCCCATAAAAGCAAAGGCTCCGAGTGACCTCAGTGCTAAACCAAAATGCTCTGCACATAAACTGTTTCAACACAGAGCTTTCCCCAGGGTGAGAAGTGTACTCTGGAGAAAAAAATAAAATACTGAAAGATTTTAGAAGTCATTGGACCCTATTTACTTCTTACCTGCTTCTTGAAATTAGGAGAGAAATAAAAAAACCAATATTGTATGGCTTTGCATGTAGCACCCTCTGATAATTTCACTTTCCTTACTCCTCCTGCAAAGTGGGAACAACCAACCTCACCTACCCCACAAAAAGAACTTCTAAAGCTTGTGCCCAGACTTGCAGACACACTCTTGTTAGGAGAAGAGAGCCATGAGCAGCAAGAAAACACAGGCTTGTGCACGTACATGGGCACTCCCAGGGTGAAAATCAGCTGGAGACACCTGCCCTTCTCTCCTCTCCTCCTATTACCACATACTTCTGGAACTGTATCGTGCCATCCCTGCGCTCTGGAGATGTGGCTTAAGCTGCAGTCAGCTGCAAAATGATGGACGCTGTTGCCAGACGTGCCCACAAACAGTGAGAAATGCTGCTCTTGACAACAGGGATCCCTCCTTGGGCTTAGGAGCTGCCTCTCAGCCCAGAATTCTGGGCTAGCAGGTAGTTAGGAGATGCCATTTCTAACTCACACATACAACTCCACAGCAAAAACACAAAGAAAAGGAAAAAAAAATTAAAGAAAGAGGAGGGAATGGTTTTTTACCAACTATCAGCACACTGCGCAGAGCAGAGAAGGAGCTGCCTCTGAGGGTTCACAAAGCAGCTGCTCAGGCACAGCTCCACAGTTCTGAAGGACATGCAGTGATACCCAAGTACCAGGGCTCTTCCTGCACAGCCACCCTCATCCTTCAATGGCACCGGTGCCCCCTAAGACAAGCCTGATGCTTTGCCGGTCTCCTCCTGCTCTCTCCCCACCTCACACATTCCCACTCACGATGGAAATCAGGCCTGGCCTCTGCTTTGGAAGTACAAATCACTCCTTCCTGCACCACTTCTGGCACCTGACTGCTGCCAGCTGTCAATGAAGGCACCTGACAAGAGCCAGCCAAGCCCACAAATCTTACCTCAAATTTATAAATCTTGCCAGAGCACAAATTTCTTTCTGGCCCAGAGATGATTTACAGACCTGGAGATCTTCATTGAGCTTGGGGCAGAGGCGACAGATGAGTTTTCCAGCACTGCTATTATGAAGCCCATTTATACATCCTGCCTGCACAGCACCTCTGATTTATAAACCCCAGCCCAGGTTTCACACCTGCCTATTTGCCATAATTCAGGCTGAGCAAAAGTCAGCTCTGAACAAGCCTCCCCAAACCCAGTTCTCTGTCCGAGTGGTGCACAGGCCTTTGGCATGGCCGTGTGAGAGCCAAACACCACCCAGAGATCTCTGTTCCAGCTCCACATCTCTCCCAGAGAAGCACAGTTTCTTAGCTAACCCTTCCCAAAATTCAGCAGGGCTTTTAGCTGGCTAAGATCTCAGTTTTCCAACTGCCTCTCCAAGGCTCTCTGATGTCAGGCTCTGTTTGCAACAAGAAACAGCTCTGGCTTTACTGGGATGTTTAGGACGCAGACCATTCAGGAGTGTGTCAGAACAGAACAGCACTTTGGCTTCCAGCAGAGTCTCAAGGACGGCTTTGAAAGCTGCAGAGGCTCCTCTTCAGAGATTAATAAAGTGATTAAAAGAGACTAAATATATCCATGCATGGGCCAGTACCAGATCCTGACCATGGAAACAGTCAATAACACACCCGATGACATTCCCAGGTAGGGCTTGCACCCTGTACAACAGGATACTTCATTGCTGTATTGCTCTGCCCCTATCCTGGCCCCAAGGCCAAACAGCCTTATTGCATCTGAATATATCTTCCAGGAACTTGGATGTTCCAAGCTTTGAATGCTCAGTTTGCCTAAAACCAAAACGGCCTTCCTGAGCTGAGACAAGCAGTTCATGTCTGGGAAGCAAGGTAGGACCCAATGGGAAAGGAGAGAAAAGAAGGGCTGAACTCCTTTGTCTATCTATCCTCTGACTTGTCTCTCAGCCCACAAAAAAAAACAAAAAAAAATCAGGAAAGAAAACAGCAGTGATGGAAGATGGCATTCCAGAAAATCACAAGCCCTGAAAAACCAGCGGCCCATCCCTGCGCATTGCCTGGAACACCCAACTCAAGGATGGAGAAGTCAGTGTCATTTACTGCCAACTTACTCCTTCTGTGATGGAAAAACAGGCGCAGAGGCCAGGTCCTCCCTGGAAATCTCCCTTCAGGAAGGCAGCCCAGCAAATATCCAAGGGAAAAGGAATACAATAAAGGTCTGGTAAGCAAGGACAGTTAGCGGGGCAGGAAAGAGCCACAACCACAGAAGGTCAGTTCCCCCTCTTGGTTCCACAGCAGGGAAATTCCTGGCTCCCAAATCATCCTTTGTTTGTCTGTCCAAGAGGAACAACAAGGGCTAAAATTCTTCTGCCATACTCACTAGAAAACTCTCCTAGTATTTCACTGCAAGCCACAAAATCTATTTAGGTTTTGGACAACCCAAGTGTGATATGTTGGGGACCAGTGAAACCAGACTCACAAATAGTACAAATCCACAACAAGACCATGGAATTGCCAAGGTCTCCAGACTTCAAACACATAGCACAGCAAAACCAAAAACACCCCCCACCCAAGCAAGGAAACATATCAGACAAGTTATACAATTCTTGCCACATTTTCCCAGAGAAAGACATGAGTACCCCCAGGCCCACAGCAGCTTTTATTTCCCCCACTAGAAGCATCGTTCACAAGAAAAGAACAAAGTGGATTGTGCCTCTATTTGCAGAACACTTCGGGAAAGAATCAGTGACACGAATCGGTTGCTGAGACGGTGCTGGGGGCAGCACCAAAGCCAAAGGACACGTGGCTAAAAAGGGAAGGGAGAAAACGCAATCCAGACCTAAAGGTGATGTGAGACACCACCTGCAAGGGATGCTCAGCCACAGGGAATGGAGGCCCAGTGCCTTCATCGCATCAGGAAGCCTCCAACACACCCTTGAAGGGAAACTCCTCCGGGGGAAAGGACAACCCAGCTGTTCTTTTATCAAATAACCAAACCACTCTAATAAGAACCCAACCCACCTGCAGCTGCAAGAACCACAGACCGAGGGAGCTGTTAGCAAAGCACGCTGTTAACCTGTGAGGCTGAACAGAGAGCAGGTAACCCCCCAGCCCTGGGAGAGGCACGTTCCTCTCTGCATCTTACCCTGCTCATCTGCAGCTTCTCAGCTCCGGGTTTGAAGAGGTTCCATCGCCGGCCGTGCCTGCAGTTCCCGCGCACCTTCAGGGTCTTTGAAGCCTGTTCGTTCTCAGCTGCCGGGATAAAAATCCACGGGAAGGGGGGGGGGAAAAAAAAGGGAATGACAAACGGTAAATGCTGTGCCTCAGCTCAGGCTGGGGGCGGAGGCTGCTCTTCTAAATGAAAGAAACAAAATTGTTTGCAAGAGACTCATTCAAGCCTTCCCTTAGAAAAAGAGAGCAGGGGGTATATTTAGGTGCTTTATTCAGTGCTCTTGGGATACAAGAGAAATAGTGCAGCTTGGATACTATAAAAACACAGGCACAGAGGCAGAGCCCGGAACCACGTCCTGAGGTAGGGGGCAGACAAGCTGGGTGTGGAGCCAGGATGCTTCTCCAGGAGCTCCAGGAAGCACGAGACCCTCATCTGCACACCCCAGTGCTCACAGGGCCACCAGCACCTCTGCAGGACCTGCAGGAGCCCCAGCTGGGCAGTCGCTGCGCTCTGTGCCATGCCAGGCCTTGGAGGAGACACATCTCCTCGAATTTATAGCAAACAAAAATGGAATAGGCCACAAAAGCTGCTTTTTTAAGGAAACTGGGCTAGTTCTCACCCCAAGCGTTTCAGGCCGACCTCTCACAGATGCAGCTCCGCTCCAGCTTGAAGCAAGCAATACCACTTCCACCAAACCTCAGCCTGGCCCTGCAGATGGCACGTACCCAGGCACAAAGCAACTCATAAAGTAAGAGGCAAACGAGCTTCGCTTTTCCAAACAACCCAAATTTTCATCTCCCCATCCCACTCCTTTATTTTCAGGGTGAAGCCGTGCGAGATCAGAGGGTTTCCCCTCCCGCAACGAGCAAGTGATTTTAATCCCTTCTTCCATCAGGCTTCCCTCTGGCCTGGAGGCACAGCCACTGGGAGGAAGGAAACAGAGCTGGGCACTCCCTGTGCCCCACAGCAGCTGCCAGCACAGGTGTGTGTGGTCCAGGCAGGGCACATGTGTGTGCCTGTGCAGGCACACACCCCCCCCCATCACGGGTGTTCCCAGCCCTTGGGGGCTCGTCATCCCTGTCATGGAGAAAAGCATTCCCAAGAAAGCAGATCAATTCGGGAATTCTTCCCTAAAAGATGCACAGTGCTACATTTCTATTCCCTCACATACCTCTAACCCAGACAGAGGTTTCAGACTGCCAGTCAGGAGGGGTTTGAAACCAGGCTGAAGAGTCCTGGGCTTTGGGAGAGTGGAGACCCCCAAATACACAGGGGGGTTCTCTGCTCTGCCCAGCTCAGAGCGCAGCAGAGCTGGGACCCCCCCGCAGGCTGGGTGGGCAGCAATCCTCCTTTTCTCCTAGCGTTGCAGGGAGAGAGCTTGCTCTGAGACCTATTTCCTCAACGCCACGCTGATGCAGGCAGCCTGCTGCTATTTTTAGCAACCCACACTTCACTTTGGAGACTCAGGGAGCAGCAGGCTGCAGCAGGATGCCCCTCACAGCTCACAGCTCCAGCACCCACGGCCCCGGGGAGTGGCACCTGGGACCGCCTGCAGACACGGGGCTGCTCCCACTGAGATGAGTGTGCCTCCCCGTGTGCCGGCAGCGTGGGCACCCCCACAGCACAGCCAGCACTTAGCAAAAGAGGCGGCCAACTTGCCTTTGTCCTTAACCCTGCTGTGCTGCCACCATCCATCAGCTGCTCGGATCCCCGGCGTGCTCCCAGCAATGCCAGCGCAGCCTGGCAGCGCTCCCGTGCTTGCCCATTGCTAAATCACAGCATTCTTTGTGCCAGCAGTATCCCCTTCAGGAAATCATTTCCTTACTCTAATTATCCATCTTTTTAATGAGGAGGTTCAGAAAATGATGTCATCTATTCAACCATCAGGCAATTTACCTGCCAACATGAGACCCTGCCAGCAAATGCATTCTGTGGTGCTCTCTCCGGCATCATGAGCAGGACAAATGCAGAGGACAGCTCAGCTCATGAGGTTCCCTTCCTGATGGAGGAAAGTACCCAGGCACAAGAGAAAAAAATTCCTCACTCCTTCTTGTGTTTTCAAACAAACATTAGACTTGAGTTGTGATCTCAGTCTCCATCACCACCCACCACCTCCAAAGGACAAGTGCTCATGGGAGAGGACTCTAAGAGGACAGAAAGCCCGGAGAAAACCACCAAATATATAAACTCCCACAGAAATTGCTGAACATGCCTACCTATTCATGCTCTCAGAACCCAATCATAGAGACTGTGTTCAGCCCCATTCCAGAGAGAAAAAAAAGCCTTATTTCCTAAACACGCTGTACACAAAGAAACTTTATCAGCCGGCAAGAAACTCCTCAGCGTGTGGCTATTGGGGCTCCCTCCCCAGGGTCATAACGAGCCACGCTGCTGACTTTTCCACCCATTCTGCCCGTGGCTGGCTCTGCAGGAGGGGTGGCACCCCAGCCCAGGCCTGGCAGAGGAGCTGCCCGGGGCTACTCACCACGCCTCCGCAGCAGGTGCTGCATCCGCCCGCCCAGCTGGTCCAGCCCCATGGGGGTGCTCTGCGACAGGGGCTCGGAGCGGCACCGCTCCACCAGGACCTTCAGGGGTGCTGCTCGTGGGGACGGCTCGGGAGGATGACACATTGGCTGGCAAGAGAAGGGCCACAGAAGAGTTTTACCGATGTGGGTCAAACTTTAGGCAAAGCAATGACAGAACGCATAATAATGCACAGAATTTCCAGGACAGGGAACACTTCAGACCGTCTCGCTGCCGTGGGCACACACTGCGTGTCCGACCGCGAGAGCAGGACCTGCTGGCCCTGGTGCTGGAGCCACCACTGCTGGAACACACCTCAGTGTTTGAGTCCAACAGCTTCCAGTGGCACTGAGCACCTGAGGCACTTCTGGGAGTGACACTCGTGGAGGTGTCTGCCTCCTGCACAGCGCTTTGTCTGCTCTCACATCACCAAGTCCCAGCAGGAGCACACACGTGAGGGAATTGGCTGGCGCTGGAGTTAAAAAGCTGGGGTTGGCTTCACAACATGCAGGGGAGACTGGCTGCTTGCTAAGGGCCAGCAAACAGCCAGGGAGACCAACTGGAGCAGGATGGGGCCTCACCCACCAGTCCCATCAAAGGAAAGGACTAGGGCAGGTCTGGAGATGGTGGCCAAGGTCAGCCAGGCTTCAAATCAGCAGGCACATCCACAGGGATGAAGCAAGTCCCAGGTAAAGCAGGTGAGTCAGTTCCACGTGAGCACCACGTCTACGAGGGGAATTTGCAGCTTGCTCTGACAGTCCTCTGCAGGAGCCACCAACAACACACCCCTCTAACACCACCTTCTCTCTAAAGTTTGTAGCATCCACCACAGCAACGGGGTTTGTCTTTTTTTCAGTTATCACAGTGTGCCTCATCTCCTGGGAGAACACACCTTATAGCCCCTGCCACCCTTCAGATGGTCCAAAAGAAAGGACAGGGCAAACCATGGCACTTCAAACTGGGACCTCATCCTCTGGAAACACCCAGGAATTTGTTTTTAGCAAAACTAGGATAATGGTTTGCCTGAGAGACTCACAGAGAAAAGCAGAAATTGCCCCAGTAGCTTCTCTAGAGCTGACTGAAGACATCAGCTAACAAGACATGTTCTCTATGTCACTGGTCTACAATAATATATAAAATGTTACATAATATTACTAGGACAAGTAAGATAGTTGCAGTTGATGGAGGCACTAAAAGTGGTTACATACCCCAGTTATACCATAACAGCTCGTAACATTAATCCAAAGACTAAGAATTTATACTGAACTGGAGAAAAAGGCTGGAAGTTTCCTCACTCCAATTTTTCTTGCTCTATCCCAGGAGGAAAAGTTCCTGAAAGTAACAACTTTACATAATATTTTGCAGAATGGGATGTTCTTTTTTAAAAGCATCACAATTCAAATTCCTACTTTTCATTTTCATCTCTGTGACGTGCGGCACCGTAGAAGTCTTGTGTATAATCTCAGAGCGAAGAAATACCATTTGACAAAGTCGAGGAGAAGCAAACAGCAGGTGTTTCCTTCTGGGAGGCTTCTGCCCTCAATGAGAGACACATCTGTCCCACTTCCAGGGCCCTGCTAATAACGGGGTGCCTGGGATGGTGTGGTGTGTCTGGCTCAGGACTGCAGCAGCCCCTTTTCACTGCTGGGCTGTTATCGTCATTCCCAGAGGAAGAACAAAGCAGACAGGTTGCAATTACCCCAAAGGCACAGTGGGAAGCTGTGGGTGAATTCAGGCTCCATCTCCCACTCTCTGCTCCCAGCACCGTGTCCAGGGACCCAGCACACCCCTCTTGGCTGGGGAACAGCTGGGAGAAGGGAAACCCCAAAGAAAACCTGCCCTTTAGGGAACTCTTGCACACACAGCCCCGAATGCCCAGAGGGCCCCATTCCCATCACTGCTCTGATGGCACCAAGGATGGCAGCAGGTGGCCTGTGGTAACTCTTGAGCCTGGGAATGAGATGAAAGCAAGGCACAGCAAGTATTTAAAGGAAACATGTGGAAATCTCAACGATCCATGTGTTCTGGGGCTGGTTATATATACATGCAAAGCCTATCAGCTTTGCAAACTCAACCTGCCTTTCCCTGACAGTGCTAAAAATATGTTTCCCAAAAAATACCCTATCCCACTATAGATAGCACTAAATATAGGCTTTAATTCAAGATTTTCCTAGCACCTCATGGTTATTATGAATACAAAAATCTGAACAGCTTGAAGATGGGCTTTAGAGGTTTTGTCTCCTCTAAAACTAAGATGATTGTCAGACATAACCATATTAAAAGCCATAAATACCCAGAATCTTCATTCTGCAAGTAAATTGCACCTCGCTGCAGACAGGAATACAGTGCTCTTTTGGCAACAGCAGGATTTGGAAAAGTAAAGTGTTGCTCCTTATTTTGGAAGGACTATAAAGTCTTTGTAAGCAGCAGACTGAGGAATTGAATAACCAGGAGACGAAGAGAGCTGTGAAGATCAACTCTCACTCCTGGTCAGTGCCATTCAAGACTGGGAGGGAAAGGACAAATCAGCTCAGCAATCCCATCTCTGCGGCTGCTCCCAACATCTCCTGCAGCAGAGAGACAAGGAAACAATCTCAAGCTAAAGGTCACTCTGAACTTGCTGGGCATCACCTGCAATTTCTCATAGAAAAAGAGAGGTGCTGCATCTTCCTCTTGTGAAAAGGCACTCGTAGCTGCACTGAAGCAAAACCCCCAGCCTGTGGGAGGATCTGAGATGGCCCCAGCTATCAGCCAGCAGATCTGCCAATCCAGCCTCTGGCATGTGCACACTCAGGCAAATCAGTAATCCTGTGCTTCCAGTTGCACCCACCGCCCAGGGAAAGGCTCCCGCTTTCCCACACAGAGATTCCAGCACAGCTCCTGCACAGAAACCACAAAAAAATACCTGCTCATGCCCTGAGGGCACCGACCCTGCCCCGTGGGCCACTCAGAGCAGCATCACACTCAGGGAGCACTGGCACAGGTTGGCTCCCAAGAGGGACAAGCCCAAGAGCTGCTCAAGGGAAGCATCTGCTGGGATGCTGAGGAATTTGATCATACAGCCCCCCTTGCAGAGCCCTGACACCCCCCTGGCTGGGAAACCCAGGGCATTCCACTGGCCTGGCACCTCATCCTGTGGGTTGGCCCAGGTTGATAACCTGTGGCGGTCTCATTGTCACACTTCTGGCAACGCTAAATCCCCCAGGGCACGGCCCCAAACACCACTGGTGTCTGTGCGCAGTCACAACAGGCAGAAGCAAGTGGCAAACCTTTGGGAGATAAAAGCCAAAACCCTAAGGAAAAAGAGAAGGTTTTCTGAATATAAATATCCTCTGATTTCACAAATAAGCCAGCAGAGGGCACAGAAAGACTGCGGTGAAACCCTTCTGCTCCGTCACTGCGAGGGTGACACAAGCCCAAAGGATGACAAGTGGGTGGCCCTGAGACAAGCAGGGGTGATGTCTCTGCCAGCAATAAATCTGACACTTCTTTCCGGGTTTCCTAAAACTCTAAATATGAATTCAGACGCATATTTTTACAACCTTTCCTCATGTCATTCCACAGGAGGTATCAAATCCTGCACGAACCCTGTCCAGGGATACAATGTGTAGTTTGAAACCCTGATGGAAAGCTGGAAGGGATTGGTATCAAAGCTTCCTTCCACCTAAGCATCATCCCAAGCTACTGCAAGTGGTCAAAGACAATTCCTGGGGCTCTGCCTGACTCCCCGTGGCAGCAGTCCCCCTGTTGGGATGTTTCAGAGGCAGGATGAGGATAATTCACTTCAGCAGAGACATGGAAAATAGAAACTTCTACAGTTTCTATAGAAACTGTCCAAAACTTAGCAAAGCCTCCAAATCATCTTTTATGCCATTTCTTGTATCTCTCAAAATGAGGAAGGCACTTTTCATTCTGGAGATGCAGCAGTGTGTATGGAGCAATGCATTTCCCAGAGACAATCTATCTTGACCTTTAATGTTCTTCCAGTTCTTCAAAACATTTTATCTCCGCTGTTCCACAAGTTCCCAGACCACAGGAGAATTTGGGATGGGGCTCTGAAAGCAACTATCGGGGCGGGCAGCTTGAAAAGTCAGTGGGTTTCTACCTTTCTATAGCTGCTCTTACTAAATGCTGTTTCCTGTAGAGCACTAAGATCAAATCCTGCTGAGCTGTTACTTGCCCATAAAAAAATCGCTCAGCTCCTGCCCAAAGACACTACAATTTTAAAAGGCAAGGCCAGGGAAGTAAGAAACAGGAGCACAAATTAGCACAGCTAAACAGCTTTACTTACTGCCAGAACCAACATGCAGGTCCCCTAAATGCCACTCCAGCCTCCCTGGCACCACACCAGCCTCAGCCTCTCACAGCAGCCCCTCACACACTTGGGCAGGAGCCTCAGTGGGAACCGGCGCTTTTGCGCTTTTTGTGGGACAACGTGGGAGTTGCTTGGAAAATCCCTTCTGCCCCACAAATGCTCTCACACTGTAAAAGTGCCAGGGAACTTGCCTCCAGCAGTTAGCCAAGCCACGCCATCCTGGCAGCACCTTCTGCCTGCCTGTGGTTGAGCATCTCCCTTGAAACGCGAACCCATGGGTTTATCAGAGCAGGTTGGAGTGAAGGCAGCAGGGCCAACCACTGTCCCGGCGAACAGGTGCCAGCAAGGAGCTGGATTTAGCCCTAAAGCAATCAGAGGCTGGAGTCTGCTGTTGTGCTCAGGCTGAAGTTACTCCTCCTCCTCGTTTATTTTTGGTGAAGCGTTTCCGAGTGGCGCTCCCCGGTGAGAGACGGGCGAGCAAATCCCATGGGGATCTCGGGTCATTTGTTCCTGGAGCTGCTCCGGACTCCCCGAGCCTGTCCCTGTCTGGGAGCATCCCTCCTCCAGCCTCACTTCGCCTGCTTTGGGTTTGCTGCTGCTGCTGCTGCCACCACATCACCCAAAGGTGCAGAGGGAGTTTCTGGGATGCAGGACGTGTTTACTGCAATCCCTTCCAGCCCAGGGAGGCGGCGGCAGCCCGGAGGTCGGTGCTGCTATCGGGAAAACTCGGGGGAGGTTTCCTGCCCGGTTATCTCAAGCACCATATTTAAGCTTCCTGGTAATAATGTTTGTAAGCTGGAGCAGCTGAGCGGGGACTTCTGGCATCTCCTGTTCACACAGCTGAGCGGGGGAACCGCTGGGATTCTGCCCTGGGATCAGCCACTGCCCCCAGCCAGAGGAGATGGGGCTGCCCTGGGACAGGGGGAAATCAAGCCACAGCCCCCTCAAGCTCCTCCCAAAAACTTTTCTTCCAGAGACCACAAGGAGTGACCAACCTGTACTCGCCCCACCTCTGGAGTGCCTGGAACTGCACCGTGAGCCGTCTGTAATTTTTTCTATTACACGAAATGGAGCAGAAAAACAAATCCAGGAATAACTAACAATGCTGCTGCCCATTTTAGCTGAGAGTCAGAAGTTCAGACTCTTTTCCCCTCCCGTCATTTCTAATCTGCTGCCAATTTTCAAACACTTCCCCTCTTGGCTCAGAAGCTACAGTGACCCCTTTTCCAAAAGGGAATGGTGTCATCACCTCTGGAATATCTCTGGTCTCCCCAGGCCTGAAAGAAAAGGAGGAAGTTTCTTCACAAACTGACACAATTTCCCTACCTGGCACCTTAAAAAAAAACCAACCAAACAAACAAAATTGTCATTCCAGCCTCAGCTGATCAGCAGGGACCAAAAAGAAACCAGCCAGGCCTCACACTGGGTCCTGCCATGGTTCCTCCACGCGATTCCACAACTGGCACAGAGTGGCTCTCCCTGTGCTCCCAGGTTTCTGCTCGAGGATACACCTGTGCAGGTGCTACAGCGATGGGCTGAGAGTTACAGGAGAGTCTAATGGCTTCAAGAGGCCTTTTCTCATCCCATACATATCTCTCCCTTACTTATGGGACTCCTGAAGTTTCCTAGCATCAGGTTGGACAAGACAGACTTGTAATACCCAGAACGTGCTCCAAAATACAATGCCCACTTAAATGTTTTGAGAATTTTAAGGTGTTTGGAAGACTTGCTTGTACCAAACTGCAATGTCCTGCTATGATTAGAGCCACCACCACTGCCCAGCTCTCATTCAGGGCTGGGCATTTAACATCCCAAAAGGAAACCTCATTTTGCGTGCAGGCAGATGCAGGGCAGCCCTGACCATACCCCACTTGGTGTACAGTCCCACTAAGAAAGTATTTTGCTCATATTATGCACCCAGATCCTGAGCAAGGCTTTCTGCTACAGGCTCAGCACAAACGATTGATGCCACGCAGCTTCTGACACGTTTGGAGCAGGGACAAAGCTCAGCAGATGTGCCAGAGCAGTGATCCAGTGAGCTCTTCAAGACATGTTTTTATTTTACTGTGCTTACACGCCGTGCCAAGACTCTGACAGCTATTCTAGATGCTGTGTTGTAACCAGCGCCACCCAATAAAAACCAACAACCATCACGCCTACTATTATTTTAGGTAAGAAAACACAGGGGCCACAGTGCCATGCTGTTTGTCCACGGCACACTTCAAAATCTTCTATTTGCCAAAAACACTCGTCTCAGGAGCTTCTACTTCAAAGGAACTACATGCAGAGAGGAAAAAGAAAATTAAAGGCGGTGCCTAGAAACAACTTCTGCTCCACCCTCTTCTAGAGGCACTGGTGCCCACAGATGGCCAAAGGGTTGTAGGAGAAGCAGCTCTGGAGGTTTAACCAAGAGCTGGGTGAGTGGTAACTGACTCACACTGATAGACAAGCTGCGTCTGCTGCCACCATTCCAGAACCATCCACTTCACTGAAAAGCCCAATGGGGGACGTGTAAAAACGCTATCAAGTACAAACCAGCCTCCTAAGATGTACATCAGTACGGCCTCATTGCAAATATTGCAGCAAATTACTCCCATTCCTCAAAATTGCTCCTACCTTCCCGTTTTTGAGGCGCCCGGAGGAGACAATCCTGGAGACGTGCACCTGGAAGGGCCGGCACTCTGAGCTGCAGTTAAACCCTTCCAGCCTGCCTGGGACCTCCACGGAGCTCTGCTCTACAAATGAAGCAGCTCCACGCTTCCTGAAGCGACCATCACTCTGCTCCAAAAGCTGCCTTTTCACTGTTGAGCACTTTAAAAAAGTCACCACAGAGAAGTCAATGTCAGCAACCGCAGAACAGCCCAGCTCTGCGGCATCCAGGACGTTCACAGGAAAATCTTGAGAAGGTGGCAGATCCTTGCCCAGGACCTGACCCTCCTCCAGAGTACTGGCAGTGTCTTGAATCTCCTCAGCTGGGGTTGTCTGTGGAAGGTGGACCAGAGTCTCAGACACTGCAGAAAAGTCACCATTGGCAGGTGGAGAATGGCCCGAGTCCACAATATCCAGCTTATCCACAAGAAGATCTTGAGAAGGTGGCACATCCCTGCCCATAACCTGTGCCTTCCCTGGAGTGCTGCCCGAGCCCTGAATCCCCAGCTCACCTCCAGACAAGTCTTGCAAAGGCCGCTCAGGATTTCTCAAGTCCTGATTATCCAGTTCTGTCTTTGAAAGCTCCTGAGCCACTGCTGGAGATGGATCTGTGTCTTTAGCAATCACTGGGGCACAAGCCACATCCTCAGTATCAGCTTCAGTCAGTGATGTCTGTGGAAGGTGGATCGGAGCCTCAGTCACTGCAGAGAAGTCACCATCAGCAGCTGGAGAACAGCCCAGGTCTGCAGCATCCAGATTAACCACAGGAAGATCTTGAGAAGGTGACAGGTCCCTGCACATGACCTTCTCCAGGGTACTGCCAGTGTCTTGAGCTCCCAACTCACCTCCAGATGAGTTTAGAAAAGGCAGCTCAGGATTTGTCAAATCCCAATTATCCAGTTCTGCCTCTGAAAGCTCCTGAGCCACTGCTGGAGATGGACTCGTGTCTGTAGCAATCCCTGGGGCACAAGCCACATCCTCACTATCAAGTTCAGTTAGCAATGTCTGTGGAAGGTGCATTTGAGCCTCATTCTCTGCAGGGAAGTCACCACTGGCAGCTGGAGAACGGCCCAGGTCCACAGTACCCAGACTATTCACAGGGAGATCATGAGAAGGTGGCAGGTCCCTGCCCATGACCTCTGCCTTCTCTGAAGTACTGCCCGAGTCCTGAATCGGTTCAGCCAGACTCGAGTGGGGAAGCTCAGTCAGGTCCTCAGAGGGGTCTTTGCTGTTCAACTCGGTGAAAGAACAGTCTGCAAGCCCTGGCAGGTGAGACATGGATGGTGGTCGCCCAAAGGGCGCAAGTGACATTCCATTAAACCTCTCACTCCCGCTGCACAGCGCAGAGGACCCAAGGTCTTTCGACCCCTCCGTGGTCCTGCAGTGCTGCAGGGCTTCCTTCCCCCCGAGACTCTCCAAGCTCAGGTTCTCCCACGTGCCCGAGTCCGGGGACTGCAGACAGGCTCCCACCGCGCAGAAGGCCTTGGCGTTCTCGTTCTCGAGAACCAAGCCCTCCCTGCGGGAGGCCACGTCCTGCCTCCAGCCTCGGAAGCTGCGCTGGGGCCTCTTCTCATCGGGGGAGAAGGCCCGTGAGGAGCCACGCAGCCTCCGGGCCGCCTCGGCCACGCTGCTCAGGAACCTCACGACGCCCCCAAAGGGAGGGGCTCTGCCGGCGCCGCTGGGTCTTTTCCGCTGGCTGGGGTTCTCCTCGCACCTCGCGTCAAAGTCAAAGCAAGGAGCAGAGTGATCAGTTGCGTTCTCTAAGCTCTGGAAATTGGTTTCGGCCCTTTGATCCGGAAGCTTTGAATTATCCTTGCTGGTTAATGAAATTCCTTTGAGATAGCTCCAGACGTCAGAGCTCCTTCCCCTCCTGCTCTCCTGCGGCAGCACAGCACACCTCTTTTGACTGTCCCCCTCTGCAGCCGCAGGACTCTTGACGCTGTCAACATTTGAAGGCTCGCTGCTTCTGCCTGGTGCCCTGTGGCAGTTACTGTCGCTCTCCTCGCTGAGTAACCTGCCACTGACATCCCTGAGACATTTACTTTCAGTGGCATCAAGCTCAGGAACGCTGATGTTCAGCTCTATGTCCTCAAAAGAAGAATCCAAATCCTCGATGTACCCGGCGTACGAGTGGCGGGAGGGCCTCCGGCCGTCCCCCCCCAGCTTCTTCACCCTGTAGACAGCTCTCTGCCCGCTACCATGAGGATCCTCCTCGGCGTCACACGCAGCCTGTCCTCTGGAGGCTCTCAAATCCACGTTCTTGGGCGCCCTGGAGGATCTGCCCTTTTTTGACGACCGTACCCTGTCCATGAAGGATGGCTTTTTTAATTCCGAGCCCTCGGAGGTAACTCCCAGCAGGATCATGGACTGGGGTCTGTCTTTATTGCTGGAGAGTCCTTTCCTTCGCCTAACGAAATTCCAGATCCGGCTGCCCTTGGTTGCCTTCTTACACCTGGCTGCCTCCTCCCGCTCGCTGGAGGTGCAGTGCTCAGCACCGCAAACCTCCAAGGCATCAGTGCTCCCTTCCTCCATGTTTTCTTGGAAAATCCTGTTTGCATATCCATTGGGAACTGCCAGGGGAGCAGGATGCTCTAGGACTTCCATGGCCCTGGCTCGCACGCGGGGATCAGGACTCACAGATGCATTGTCTTCAGATTGTTTTCTTCATAAGACTGAGAGAGAAAAGAACAAAGGAATGCAATTAGGAGCAGAAAGCTTTTTTTAGGAGACATGTCACTTAAAGCACCACAAGCCCAGTCTTATGCCAGTTGCCACGGTGGTTTTTCCATCAATTCCAGGGAGGCTGAAATTTTGCTCCCAAACCACGAATAAATCTGATTTAAATGACTGAAGATTTAGTGACCACAAATAAACTTCCTGCATTCATAAAGTTACCACAAAGTATGTGCAGAATACCATGAATCACATCTCGGTTTTGCAAGTCCCTGCGACTCCAAATACATCAGAGCACGTGGCAGAGAGGGAAAGAGGAAATTCCAGTGAAGTGTCCCTGCACATGTCACTGTCATCTCCACCAGCCCCCTCTGCCAGGAACCGGCAATGCAATCCCAACGAGTTCAGTCTCTTCAGGCAGGCATTCAAGGAAAAGTCAGGATGAGCCTTTTCCTGGAAGCAATGCAATTCTGAAATACTACAACATCAGAAAACTCACGGAATATCCAAAGCCAGGCTTTTCCTGCTTTAGTGATGCCACTGGAACTGGAGTGCTGAACAAAAGCTGCTTGGCCACCACTCAACACCACACAGAACACACCAGTGAGTTCTAGTGAACAGCATTAAAAATACAAATATCCCACGTGGAACAGCAATGGAAACCCTCTGTGGGAACACATCTGAACTCCTGCTCACACAGATTCTAAAGCTTCCCTTCCACTGGCAAAACCCTGCCCTGTCTCACTCTTACAAGCTCCCAGGTCCTGCCCTTGGGTTTGCTCTCTACATTTGCAATACGCAGAACTAAACAGGGTTAAACTCCCCCAGTTTCCAACCCTTCTCTCAGCTGAAAGAAGGAAGCAAAATTAGGAACAAGAGAAGGGGTACAGTCCCAGAGACATCGGCTTGACAACAGGAAACCTCATTTCCAGTGAGCGCTCTAAACAGTCCCCATATCTATTAAAAAATATTAAATGTACTATTTCTGTTAAAAGGAAGGTCATTAACGCAGCACCTGCTGTCCTGGACACCTCATGGCCAAGGAAAGAGCCAGCCAGAAGTGCCTGTTTCTCCCTCACCACCACATCTGCCTTACACCAGCAATAACCCCTGCAGACGCCCACGGACAGCAGAGGCACCACGGAACCTGAGCACAGCCGAGGCAGGTCAAAACCTCCACGGGAAACAGCTTCCATCCCGGTTTTTCAACGAACAACAGTGACCTGGCTTTCCACGAGCCATGCCATGGGGTTGTGCCAAGCATTCCTGGCACCAGGAGGACTTGGGGCAGCAGAAATGAATGCTTGCTGCAGCAGTGGGCTGGGCAAGGGCAGCTCCAGATGTCCTCTCACTGTGCTCTCATTCCCTTTCCCTACATGGCACAGGGGGGAAAGAGGATGAAAAAGCTGGTGGGCTGATATAAAAACATGGTGATCCCTTCAGCAATCCCTGTCATGGGAAACCAGACTGACTGGGGGGACACTGAGTGGATTTATTGCCAACTAAAATTGATTAGGATAATGAGAAACAAAGATAAAACTAGCATGATGAACCGTTAACCTCACCCACCCCTTTCTTCTTCTTCCCATGGTTCAATTTCCCACCTTCCCTCCTGATGGATCCACCTCCTCCCAGGGGTGCAGGGGAGTGGGAATTGGGAGACACACAGACAGGACAGAGGAGCTGTTCTCCCTCCTGGGAGAACATGCCTGTCCCAGGCACCTCTGGAGCCTCCACAGGCCCATTCCCATCAGGAGAACCTGCCCCTGTGGGGCCTTCAAAGGCTGCAATTCCCACCAGGAATCACCTCCACAGCCCCACTCCTGTTGGGAATCAGTCCCATTACACACCCTAAATGTACACCCCAGGTACACACCCCAGATGGACAGTCCCGGTACACACTCCAAATGTACACCCAAATAAATACACCCCACATTTACAGATCCTAAACGTACACCCAAATAAATGCACCCCACATTTACAGATCCTAAACGTACACCCAAATAAATACACCCCACATTTACAGATCCTAAACAGACACCCAAATAAATACACCCCACATTTACAGATCCTAAACAGACACCCAAATAAATACACCCCACATTTACAGATCCTAAACAGACACCCAAATAAATACACCCCACATTTACAGATCCTAAACAGACACCCAAATAAATACACCCCACATTTACAGATCCTAAACAGACACCCAAATAAATACACCCCACATTTACAGATCCTAAACAGACACCCAAATAAATACACCCCACATTTACAGATCCTAAACAGACACCCAAATAAATACACCCCACATTTACAGATCCTAAACAGACACCCAAATAAATACACCCCACATTTACAGATCCTAAACAGACACCCAAATAAATACACCCCACATTTACAGATCCTAAACAGACACCCAAATAAATACACCCCACATTTACAGATCCTAAACAGACACCCAAATAAATACACCCCACATTTACAGATCCTAAACAGACACCCAAATAAATACACCCCACATTTACAGATCCTAAACAGACACCCAAATAAATACACCCCACATTTACAGATCCTAAACAGACACCCAAATAAATACACCCCACATTTACAGATCCTAAACAGACACCCAAATAAATACACCCCACATTTACAGATCCTAAACAGACACCCAAATAAATACACCCCACATTTACAGATCCTAAACAGACACCCAAATAAATACACCCCACATTTACAGATCCTAAACGTACACCCAAATAAATACACCCCACATTTACAGATCCTAAACGTACACCCAAATAAATACACCCCACATTTACAGATCCTAAACGTACACCCAAATAAATACAGCCCAGGTACACATCCTGAATTTACACCCAAATACACCCTACAGTTACACATCCCAAATACACACCCTAATACACCCCACAGTTACAGAGCCTCATAGAATACAAGCAAATACACCCCACATAGTGACACAAACTCACCGGATACCTCCACATACACCTCACAAAGTTACACAAACTAACCAGATACCTCCACATACACCCCACAAAGTTACAAAAATGCACTGGGCACCTTCAAATACACCCCACAAAGTCAGACGAACTCACTGGACACCTCCACATGCACCCCCCAGTCACACCAACTCACTGGACACCTCCTTCTACACGCCCCAGTTCCACAGCCTCTCAGAACCCAGTGCTGATGCTCCACACGTGCTGCCTCACTGACTTTGGCCCCCCCTATTTTCTCAGCTTCTTGTAGTTGCCACCACGGATATTTTAAGAGAGAACCTCCTTCCCCGAGCAGTTTTGAGGCCTCAGCCACCACCTGCCCCCAGTTCAACTCCGTGGCACAGCTTCACCCGGGAGCTGTGCTGGCCTGGGACCCTGCAGAGCCCACAGAAGCCTTTGTTCCCAAAAATCCCAAGGGTTTAGTGGGAGAGTTCCTCCATCTGGTACTTGAGGAGGAGACCAGCTCCTCATTCCTTAGCCTGTCACTCTGGGATGTGAGTCTTTGACTCATTTCAAGTTGTGCAGCCAACTGGCAGCAAAAGACAGAACTCACAAATGGTCTGGGCTTTTGTTGTTTGTTTTCTCTTTTCAGTTTTATGTGTTATTGTTTTTGGCTGGGTGGATCCTGCGTGAGGAAAGACTCAAAGGGAAGAGGCTTGTCTGTGAAGTCTTCGGAGGGATGGAGGAGATTGGCTGTTCCTCATGTGCCAAGAGCCCACAACAAGGGGCAGATCCTGCACAGCCCTCCCCAGAGAAGCAACAAAATCCTGAATAACAGGGCGCAAGGGTGGCTTTAAAATTAAATGTATTTTTAATTTATTTTTTCAAAAAGCAGCTTTAAACCAGATGTAAATTAGAGCCACCACCATGAAGCCAGACCTGAGTGCTCCAAGCAGAGAGGGGACCCATTCCGCGACCCGTGCTTGGCAGCTCCTCTCCACCTTCCCCTCCGCCACAGCCTCTCCTCATCTTTGAAACCATCACCAAGACTCTGAGAGGTCTCCCTGAGGAGTAAGTGGGGTAGGAGGACACAGGTGTGGGGCTCCAAAGGCCTTTTGACCAGCCACCAGCAAACACGGAGCGTGAGGAAAGCCCTTTGTGGGGGCCCAATTCCCAGGAATCACACCTGAGGGACTGCACACACTGAGACCACAGACTAACCCTGGCAGCACCGTGGCACCTGCAGCCCCAGCACTGCCCTGAGCCAGCTCCAGGCTGAGGATGGCACTGCCTCACCCAAGGCAAAGCCTCTCACCACCTCTGCATGAGAACAAATTCCAGCTTCGGTCACTCATCCCTGAGCAGGTGCCAAAACCTCCTGATCCAGCCCCCTGAAATAAGTGTCTGCTCCCGGGCAAACACCCCCAGGAACGTCCTGTGCTTTAAATAAGCCAAAAAGGGCAAATGTGGCCTCATCAACCAAACCACATGGCTCTGAGGGCGTAAAGGCCCACAGGGACCAAAGGAGATTTGAGTACGGTTGAAGAACGGCCATGAGAGTATCTGATGAACCTTTCTGGGGTGCAGGGGAAAGAGGTTTGGAATAAATGCTTTGAGAACACTTATTAGCCAGAAAACCGCACCACTTAGTCAACCACCTGTTTATTTTCCCCCTCCTTGGGCTGCAGTTGCGGATACCAAGTCACAGCAAGTCACCAGGCAGCAGCTGAGCTGAGACTCCCATCACTGCAGGCAGGGCTTAAACCACAGAAAACAGGAGGTGACAAAAGTACCTTACACCTCTGCCTAGTGGAATTCCTTGGAATTACCTGGAAGGTGGCTCAGCCAGGCTTGGAGACCAAAGGCTCGTGCATTTGGCTTCCAAAACACACAGCACTTCATCTGGAGAGGAAGGGGGTTTTATAAAGCCACCTGTCAATGAAACACCACAAACAGCCCCAGGGTACAGGGGCTCTGTGGGACCTCTCCTTGCCCTCTGCGTGAGAACCAGTTCCCAACACCAGCAGCAGCACCTCATTCTGAAAAATCACTTTCCTTCTCCAGGTAACTGAGGAGGACAAATAAATTGGAATTGATAAAATCCTCAGCCGGGGGCAGCAGGTGTGTTACACAAACATCTGTGTCTACAGCCACGATTTCCCTTCCAAATTCTTCCCATATTTTTTGAGTTATTCAGATCTTTAAGAAAGAACTACACACACTGTATCTCACTCATGATTGCACAACATTTCCTTGGCAACAGGCTCTTCCTGCATGATACAGGTGGGAGTGATAGCAGGTTTGCTCCTTTTCAGTGTGATTTAGCAGACAGACGAGCAGAAACAACACCAGGGAACAGCCACTGAAGTGAACAGGTCTCCTGGATTTAAAGGACACCAAACCAGGCTCAAGCAATTAGGGCTGTCACAAGAAAACCCAGGGAGTGATGAATTCTTTGGGCAATCTCCTTCTGCTGAGCTGCCCTTAGCAACCTACGGGAGTTACCCACAACCAGAGCAAAGCCAGGGTGTCCAGGTCCAAGGGCAGCAAGACCAGGCAGAAAGGAAGGATCCATTAGCAAAGGTCTGATCCAGGCTGACTTTTCTCAGGAAGTCCCAATGACGGAAAGAGACTGTTCATTTGACAACACACAGTTCAGGCTGTTCATCGGGCAGGCACCACACGAAGCCTGAAATCTACTTCAGACCATGCAGTTTGGGGGAACCAGCAGCAGTGTCCTTTTTCACAACAATATTCAGTGCTGAGAAGCACCGAGAGGGTGGACAGGCCCTGGCACAGGTTGCCCAGAGAAACTGTGGCTGTCTCATCCCTGAAGTGTCCAAGGCCAGGCTGGATGGGACTTGGATCCACCTAGGTTGGTGGAAGGTGTCCCTGCCCATGGCAGGGGGTGGAACAGGATGATTTTAAAGGTTCCTTCCAACCCAAACCATTCTGAGATTCCAGGCACTGTGGGATTCTGCAAAACACATATTCCACATTACAGGTCAGATTATAAACCCCCTCTATCCAGTGACCCAACAGAAGAACTATTTTGTCTGGAGCCCTGAAAAATAACAAGCTTTTGAAGGGAACAAAGAGGAAATTGGTGGTGGGGTTGCCCTTGAGGCAGCCCAGACGGGATCACATGCCAGAAACATGCTCTCCACCACAGAGTTGCTGCCTGGAAGCACCTGGAGAGACCCAAGGTCATTCCATAGGGTCTGAGGCTCAACTACACCCTGACTGTGAAGGAGATACGAGGAGGGGGTTCAAGCCAGGTCAGAGACAGTNCACGATCTTGCACTCGGCTCTTCCTCTGCAGGATCCAAAACAACAAACAAGAAGGAGCCCTCGGCCATTGTTTCTCGGGGAAGGGGGTGGTGGGGATGGGGCACGAGGCACAGCCTGCCAGCGGCACGGCCGAGCTGANGCCCTGGCACAGGTTGCCCAGAGAAACTGTGGCTGTCTCATCCCTGAAGTGTCCAAGGCCAGGCTGGATGGGACTTGGATCCACCTAGGTTGGTGGAAGGTGTCCCTGCCCATGGCAGGGGGTGGAACAGGATGATTTTAAAGGTTCCTTCCAACCCAAACCATTCTGAGATTCCAGGCACTGTGGGATTCTGCAAAACACATATTCCACATTACAGGTCAGATTATAAACCCCCTCTATCCAGTGACCCAACAGAAGAACTATTTTGTCTGGAGCCCTGAAAAATAACAAGCTTTTGAAGGGAACAAAGAGGAAATTGGTGGTGGGGTTGCCCTTGAGGCAGCCCAGACGGGATCACATGCCAGAAACATGCTCTCCACCACAGAGTTGCTGCCTGGAAGCACCTGGAGAGACCCAAGGTCATTCCATAGGGTCTGAGGCTCAACTACACCCTGACTGTGAAGGAGATACGAGGAGGGGGTTCAAGCCAGGTCAGAGACAGTCGCTACCAAAGCCCAGCTCCTCTTGGCACCACGACTACCTGCGTTGTGCTGGGCGTTCGCAGACAGGACCTGCACTTGCTGCAGAGCAGTGACTCGAGACACCCCTGGAAGGCTCTCCACCCCTTTTCTCCCAACTTCCAGCAGTGCCAAATTTGCTCCAAACCCACCGCC
>VXAU01001890.1:143211-157176 GCA_013399695.1 Formicarius rufipectus | reverse complement strand
GGGGGGGGGCAGGAAGGAGAGAAAATAGAGAACAAATGATCATGTAGCCCTTGAGAGAAACCTGTCTGCTCTTGGAGAGCGCGTTGAGCCCAAGCATGCAGCGCCTCTTGCTACACAAAAGAAAGAGAGGAAAGAAAACCCCGCCAGTTCTTCCGTTACCGCGTTCTACCCCCAAAAAAAATGGGAGGAAACAGATGTTAAGCTTTCCAGCGTCAGGAAATTATCTCTTTCATGAGGGTACAGTTACTTCAGTGTATTTGGGGCAAACAAATAGGGAGGGAATTGTGACTTCTCCCCCGTCCGGGTTTATGTCTCCGCAGACATTGCAGGCTCTCTGGGTGCTGCACTGGAGGACCAAGCACAGAGCTGTGAAGGGAACAACCAGAGGAGGCAGCCTGATGGACAAGCCCATGCTGACCTGGCAGACCCCTCCCCACAGCCGCCCACACCACAAACCACTGCAGACCCTACAAACATTCCGCCTCTTCTGCTGACAGGTCAAGGAGGATGGTTTGCTGCCGGGCTTCAGCCAGGCATGCCAGCACTGCAGATCACTTAGAGATTCTCCTAAAGAGAAAGGAAGGTGCAAGGAGCACAGAGAAGAGTCTTGGGTGAAACATCTGCAAAAGGGATCTCCAGGCCATCAGCAAGCACAGTTACGACTTTCCGGTGCCGGACTCCCCAAGGAGCCCCGAGCCGGTGCCCGGAGGAAGTGACCACAGAATCCAACCAGTTTTTACATGCTCTGCAAAATACGTTTCACAGGAAGCTAAACCCCCTCATCAGGAGCGGGAGAGCAGCTTGAATCCCTCTCCAGCCAGAAGTGGGCAGACCTTATCAAAACACTGAGTGTAAGAATCACAGAATCATTAGGGTTGGAAAAGACCTCTAAGGTCGAGTCCAACTGCCAACCCAGCACCACCACCACACCACATCCCCAAGTGCCATATCCACATGTTTTTTGAACACTTCCAGGGATGGGGACCACACCACTGCCCAGTGGCAGAAGGGACCCTGCATCAGTGGTCTCCTCCATCGCTGCAGGCAGACTACCAGACAGGTTAACACCAGGCAAACACGCCGCACTCCCTGTGGCAGCAGGCAGCTGCCCGGGGTTTACACTGGTTTAAGCCCAAAGCTTTTACAGTCCTGGCTCTGCATTTGTGCTCCTGTTAATTCAATCTCCACCGGGCAGACGGATGGATGCACAGCCAGATTACTCCATCCCTGTAATCACCAGGACAGAACTCAAAACTTCAGGCTGAGGACATCAGTTCACTCATGTATAATTTAAACATTACTTCCTTCCCATTTCAGGGAGCTTTAGAGTTTGTGCAGTGGCTAAACACAATGAAATTACAGCAGGAGACTCCTCTTGCCTGAGGCCGAGGGAGAGTTGCTCAACTACATCTGTCAGACAACCTGGGCTTGTGCTGGTGCTGCCAGGGGAGGGACCAGCTCACCCCAACACCGGTAGCTGCACACGGGGTCTTGGTGGGCCTGCTGAGATGGGGAAGCAGTTCTGAGAGAGGTGTCAGGCATCTCCAGGGTACCAGCCCCCTGCTCTGAGCCCTAGAACCAAGCCAGGAACAGCTTTACACACACAGTGCCTGCTCAGGAAAGGCAAGAGAGCTCCTTGTGCAAAGACGAACAGGAGAAACTCCAGTTAAAACCCACAGAGGTATAAAAGTTACCTGGAATCAATCAATGAACATGTAACAGATTCCTTCCTGCCGAAGCTGAATTTTAGAACCAGCCCCTCTCAGAGCCCAGGCACCTTTGGAACTGCACCTGTGCTAAATGCACCTCCAGGCTTGCAGAGCTGACCCAGGAACTGCAGATACGCCCCCCGCCCACTGAACCGGGGCAGCATCACCTCTTGCACACTCACATCTCCCCTTTATGACAACTCTAAATTCCTTTGCTCTACAGAAAATAACCCTGAGGTGAGTACCAAAGGGGTCCAATTGCGATTGACACGCAGGATGCACAGGGACCCCCAACAAAACGAGGGAGCCTAAACAAGCACCTCCTGCCAGAACAGGGTGATGTTGTGATGCACAGTAACTGGTTCCCCCATCTTCCCAGCTATTTGGCACCAACTCTCGCCACCGTAACACAGAAATATCTGCCATTACATGTAGATTATTTAAGCAGCACGGGATTCAGTTGAAAGCAGTTAATTATATGTAAGAACATTTAATTACTACCCAGTAGCAGATGTAGGTACTCTAATACCACAGTGATGAGCTAAAACACCAGGGAACAGGCAGATTCAGGGGTCTACACCCATACACACCCCATTAATGCCACCTCAACAACAGTGCTGGCTGCCATCCTTCAGGAGGATGCTGGGAGGCAGTGGCTTCACGGTGCTCGTGATACATTACCTTGTGCTCCCAGTTAGTCAATTTAGTAGAGATGCCCCAGGAACTTTACAACTGTGATATGTCTCAAAAATCCTTTCCTTCTCCATAAATCCTTAAGCCAGAAAGCACAGCTGCCCGGGGTCTGAACATCAGGGCAGAAATCAGTAGCCAGGGTTTAATTGTTTATATCTTGAGACAAAGATAGTGTCTAAATAATTGTCTATTGTATCCCAGAGACAGTACAGGAAAGCTCTTCCCCTCACTGGGAGCCCACAGGTCACACATGCTTCTGCCATAACATCTGCTATAAATAATCCTCAGTTGAGCAAAGGTCTGTGCTCATTATAGAGTGAGGCAGCCCTGCGCTCCTATCGCTTTCAGCCATTACCCCTCCCCAGAGAGTGCATATCCTACCCTATTGTTCCTGCTCAAATGTTTGAAAGAATTATTTTTTCCTTGCTTCTTTTGTTTGGGGAGTTTATTTATATTTCCTCTTTGACATGGACTTACTACCAGAAACAAAAATGTAAGTGCCATCTCGCAAGGCTGAGCTCGCCGATGCCAACAGGGACACGAGGAGCGGGAGGGTCACGTCTGTGGGGGATTGCCATAGTTACAGACCTCACAACCTGTTGGTTCGGGGTTAATGTATGTTCAGCACATTCAGATCAGGATTAGAAACAAAGAGCTGAGTGCCAACGCCGGCCCCAAATTCACAAGCAAAGACTGGGAGCACATGCAGCAACCCGTCCTGCTCCAACACCCCCGAGAGTTATTTCGGCATGTTACTCAGCAACCCCTTGATGTGGACATGGCAGAGGGCATCTCACGTGGACATAACGTCCTCTTCTACCTCCAGACAGATACCAAGTGTTCCTTTCAGGTAGATATATAGGTGGGATCTCCCCACACTCCTTTCCCCGACCTCTTTTTCCTCAGGGCAGTCTGACACAACCGTGTGAGCACAGGACTGGACAAGGGCTGGATGGCTCTCAACTCCCCCAGCACCTCAGTGTGGAAAACCCAACCCATCGAGCAAAGCCTTTTGAGTACAACGTGAGGTGTCTCCTTGCTGTGCTCTGAAATTGGTGTCGAGTCTCACTTTAGAGCCTCAGGTAAGCAGGTGTACAAGGGTCTATGCTTTAAACAGCACACGGTTGCTTTAGGAGCTTTCTGTGCTGCTTTTGAGTCAAATCACACCAATTTCTGGGTGTTTGGAGGTTGGATGTTCCAAACAGGCCAGTGATACCTGCCGTGCCCTCAGCCACTGCTGCATTCCAGGATATCCAGCTCAGGAAGGCAGGTGGCCTTGTAAAAACCTGCCTTCAGGCACGTAAAAACCCGAACCTTGTGTTTCTAGAAAAGCACGGGGATGCCAAAAGCCTGGCAGCTCTTGGGCTGGGGTTGTTCACCCAGAGAGGCACAGAGCTTTTAGGGGTCTGATACCTGCCTGAGACCTTCCTTCTCCCTCACGAGGTTGGCACAGATCCTTCAGAAGTCACAAGGTGCCTCCTAGACACACAGACAGCTTTTCCTGCCTTCCTCCTCCGGAGCATCAACCAAACCCCACCCCACCTGCATCCAGAGCAGGGACACCCTACCCAGGACTGCCCAGTCAGCCAAGGCTGGCACACAGTGATGCCCTGAAGGAGCCGTGGGTGATGTTTGGAGCCTGGATCTGGTGGGAACGCTGCTCTTGCCGTAGGTGTTGCCCTGCACCTGAGCATCCCAGCTCGGCCCAGAGCCGGTCCTCGTGTGCACAGCACATAACCCAAGACTTCAAAGGGCATGGCCTGTGAGGATCCAGCGGGGACACCAAACCAAACGAGCCGCGTTTAGGCAGGCACGGGGTGGGGGCATCCCCCTTGTGAAGCCCTGCAGGGTCTCCCCAGCCTGGCTCTGCCCTGCAGAAGAGGCTGTCAGCTCGTGTTCCTCACGCTCTGCAGGGCCACGGCAGCTCTGAGCTCGGGGAACCAGCTCCAATTAACGTCACTGCTGATGAGCTTTCTCATCCCCTGGCCTCGCAGCCAGGACAGGGCTGTGCACACACGGGTGGCCACAGGGCCCTGTCTACTCTGCTGTCCCACCCTGCCCTTTCTTTAGGATTAAAAGGCTCAGCAGAGCAGGAGCAGCTAAAAGTTCCCTTCGTTCCTATTTATGGGGCAAAGCCTGGATGGTTTTTTTACCAGAGGGATTGTATTCCAAGTACCAGGCATCCTTTATTTCACCCTTTTCTGTATTTTGTATATTCTGTAGTCTCTCCAATTAATCCTTTTCGACAGCAAGTGAATTCATTGCTATAGGTGTCAGAGGGCTAAACAAAAGCCATGGGCATGAAAGGACAGGACCAGTCACCCTGAAAGTGCCCACTGCACCCCCCCTGAGGTGCTGCCCCAAGGATGAGCCCAGCACACCTGCATCTTTGCCCGTGCTTTAGAAGCACAAACAGTTTGGGAACACATGCAGGCAACATCTAGTTTTTGCAGGAAATTGCACTGCATGGATATCCAAACATTGCTATCATGCCAAGAAACAACATGCTGGATTGCCAGCTCATGTCACACAGACCCAAATCCTTTACAGGTTACAGCGTTCAGCTATCACCGAGCAGCGGGGATTCCCTTTCCACAGCTCTGGAGAGCCCTGGAGCTCCACAGCAGCCAGGCACTGGGCTGCAAACCCAGCAGCACACCTTGGAAAAGAGAAATACATACATTCTGCAGGGATCTGCACCCTGTGGAGGCACAGGACCAGCCCACGGCGAGCCAGGGCACAGCAGCTTGTGTTTGCTCAGGGGTTGGGTTCCAACCCTGCTGAGCTGGCGCAGGAGCTGCAGGAACTCCCACGTGGGCTCCACCTGCTCACAAACACAGGGCAGGACCAGCCCCAGCTCCCAGGGAGTTCCCCAGCACTGCCAGGGCTCACAAAACCTGCTGAGCTCTCTGGATGTTGCTCCAGCGTGGTGTCTTTCACTTGGCTGCAGCCAACGCTCGGCAACATCACCTTGGCTCACAGGCCATACGTTGCTACGTGCTGACACGTTTCCTTCCTGTAGTAAATGAATGGGATCTCTCCTACACAGGCTTTAACACCCCCTGGAAATAAAAATCTTTAAGGAGTCCACTGGAGAGGCATCAAGAGTGCACTCTGAGCCGTGGCCATACCCAACCACTTGGCACGAGGGCAGCAGGATGAAGGCAGCCAAGTGTTCTGACAGGTTACGGGTCCCACTGACAGCACCTTCCCACAACCGCTGTGATTCACCACCCACGTCAGCAGCGTGGAAAAAGTGACCCCTTCTTCCTTCAGAGGAAACAGGAGACGTGCTTATAAAAGGGGTTTTTTTAAGAATATGGGCTTGTCCAACAGAAAACCTGAGTAAAAGTTAATTCCCACAGAAGCAGAGGGACCTTCCTTGACTTGAATCACTCTTTTCCTTGTGTGTCTCTAAATAATCTCCCTCCTCCAGCACGAAAACGAGCGCCAACCCCGGTGATGGCACTTGCAGAGCAGCCACTATTTCACAACCACCGGCAGCAAGAAAAGCAAGAAACCTGACGCAGCATGTCAAAAATAATCTCCCTGAAAGACACAGCAACTGGGAAGGGCTGGAAAGAGCTACCCCTGGCACAGGGGCTCCAGTCCTGACTGTGGACAGAGAGCCACAAACCAGGCAGTGACTGCTCTGCTCCATGGCCCTCAGTGGGTGACAAAACAGGTCCAGGGAAGGCAGGAATGAGGCTGCAGGGGAAGCATCAGTGAAAAGCAATCTTTGTGATCCTCACACCAAAGGCAACCATCCCTGTTCTGCTTGTTTCCAACCCCAAGAGAAGCCTGTGCTGAACTTCTCTCCCAAGCAACTCTGGTTTCATTCACAAGGGATGGATGCAAGAGCACAGAAGCAAAGGAAGAGACACAAGAATAAAGCATCTCATCTGTCAACTGGGTTATATGCTGGGTTTTGGGGTTGTCTGGGCAGGGCCAGGAGTAGGACTTCAATGATCCTTGTGGGTCCTTTCCAACTGAGGATATTCTATGATTCCCTGGACACAAAGTTCTCACCCATTTCTGCACCAACGCAGCTCCACAGCCCACAGCCCAAATCTGGTTGCCATTGAACCAGTTCAAACCACAATCTCCCCACACCTTCATGCCTAGAAATCACAATTTAAGCCACATGAGGCACAACCCCAGCATGCTACCGCCAGCAAAGAGCAGATTAACACAGAGCTCCAAAGGGCTGGAGTCTGAACTCTTCAGAAGATCTTGTCCCAGAATGTTGCTTGCCTAGAGACCCTCCTGCATGCCCAGGAGATGCTCATCTCACAGACCCCCCTAAGCCAGCTCCCTCCCAGCCCTGTCCCACTGCCAGGGAGGAGAGCTGCGCCTTTAGCATCAAAATCACGGTTCCCACTGACACTCCCAAACGTGGACACTCCCAAACGTGTTCAGGTGCCTAAACTGAACTCAAATGAGTGATCTCAATATTCTTCCTTTCAGTGTATTCTCCTCGGGCAGCAGAGGGGATATAAAGAACGAGGGAAGTGCAGAGGGTTTCCTCCAATACCACCTAAATCCTTCCTGCTCCCAGAAAAAAATACTATACCTCTTTTGGTGTGTTTGAGGGAAGACAGGCAATGCTTTTGATCTTCTGAACAGTGTCCCCCAGAGCATCCAGCAGTCAGGTCCCTGTCTCCCGGCCACAGATCCATGGAATTGTCCTGATTCCTGCAGTAAAGCTCTTCCCCAAAAAATTCTTTTTCTTGTTTTCAATTCTGTCTTTTTAAAAACATTCATGCTGCAGCCGTAGATAAAAGTGAAACTTCCCAAGAATCAAATAAAGGGGCCTGACAAGAGTATAGAGTAATTATTGCTCTGAATGTTCAAGCCTGAAATCACAGGAATAGACTTCCTGTATTTCCTACAGGCCATTTTTTGGGGCACTGCCCTCATCCTTCAGGGGTACAAAACCAACTGATCAGAGGAGCATCAAGGAGTACAAACATCAGTCTGGATCACCCAGGGCTTCCAAACCACCCACTGCTTACTCCTGTGCTCTCCACAAGGGCAAACACTTCAGAGGGAAGAGGCGAGAACTTCATTAATGAGCAATTATGGAATAATCTGGGTCTTGGAGAAAACTGCTTCTAGCTGTCAAACACAGACCGGCTTTTGCCCTGAAATGCATTTATTTACTCTCCTTTTATACAAATATTTCTACCTGATACAAATTATTATCTTCATAAAAGTTTATTTAAATGCCTGGCTTTAACTTATTAGGTCAAGAAGTCACAGGGACCAATTATGGACCAGAGAAAGGCCACAGAGGCAACGCCTGCCCTTGGAGTATTAGAGGGACTGCTGGAGCATCCAGAGAGAGAGAATACCAGCCACTGATAGGTCAGGAGCAAAGACTTGGCTCTTCCTGCAGCAGATCCCTCCTGCAGGACCCCAGTTGGCAAGCACCAGCTTATTTACTCAGCTCCCAGCCTGGCACAGCCCAGCTGAGGAACCCAGCCCCCAAGTTTCCATGTACACGTTTCCATCAGGCTTTGCTTGCCCCACCAGCCCCGGGGCTGCCCTGTGCTCTGACCAAGGGGCAGCTCCTCACCCCGCTGACTCACTGCCTGTTTTCCTGCTTTTCCCTTCTCCCAGCAGCCCCCTCCAAGGAATGGGACAGCAGCCCATTCAGCTCCCCCAGACTGTTCAGCAGCAGCAGCAGCACCAGGAGCCCTCCCAGCTCCGGTGCTGTGATTGCCACCGGGAAAGCCGGAATGATTCCTTCATTGAACTGAATCACGGCCAGTCCCAGCAAACCTGCCGCTGGAAGGTGTCCCTGACCACGGCAGGGGCTTGGAACAAGATGTTCCTTAAGGTCCCTTCCAACCCAGACCGTTCCAGGTTTCCACATTTCTGGTGGCTCTGCTTTAGGTTCAGTTCGTTCACTCAAAAGGAATTAAAAACCACAGAAGGGGGTTTAAGATTCACCCTCGTTCCCATCAGAATCTGTAAGGCCTGGCCTTACAAATCTCCCTTTGAAGGAGTGGAAACAAATTGGTGTGACAACATGAGCCATCAGTTGAAGCCACCAGAGCCAAGACCTGGGATGGTCTCTCAACTTCAGCCCAAGTCCAGAAAAGCCCCAGGTTGTCTATCCTTTCATTTCAATGTATTTTAACACAGCCTTGTGTGCAAGACCAAGGTCTCTGCCACCCATAACTACTTTCCTGGGCAAATGAAGGCATAACTCATGGGAAACATCACTCAAAATGAACCACATCCCTTTGGCTGTGGAGAGACCCTACACATGCTATACCCAGATGTTCCTTACATCACTGAACATCGAAATTTAGCTGAAGGACTGAGGAAGAGTCACCATGGGAAACCCTGCTCAAAGCTCCCAGCTCTGGGCAGGAGGAGCCCCTGGAAGAAACCAGCTCCCTGCAGAAGGTTCTTATTACTTCCCTAAAACCAGAGGAGCAAGAACAGGAAGAAATTGTTTTGGCAGGACTTAATACCACATAAAGTAAACTCATCAACCAGTGGTGTGTCAAATCACCATGGAAACCACATGGAGACATGAAGAGCACCCTTCAGGCTCAGGTGGGTTCCCATGGACCCACCCTGGCCATGTTCAGCCTGCAGCATCACCCCCCCTCTGGGACCACGTTCAACCTGCAGCATCACCCACACCATGCAGAAATGCCAAGACCACCACCTCGAACCCTGCTGCTTCCCGCAGCTTTCCCCATGATCCGTAAGCATGAGTCTGGGTCACCACAGGGCGCAGGGCGTGCTGCTCGCCTGCTCTCACTGCTGTCAGTCTTTTCCAAGCTCCAGCACTTGGAAACCAAGTTTGGGATATGCTCTGCACCCAGGAATGTTGTCCAACTCCCCACAGTTCCAGGGAGGGATGGGGAGTTGGTAACAGACTCTGGGGCTGGTGCCTCTGCCCGATGGGAAGTTCCCTTCCAATGCAAACTCAACTCTTCGCCCTGCTCCAAATCCTGGCGAGTGGTCTCTTCCTCCTCCCTCCCTGCTGCATTGCCCGGGCTCAGGCAGGACCCCCAGCCCCAGGGTGGGTGCAGGAGGCTGGGGGGTGGTGCCAGGGTGAAGTCTGAGTGCCTGGCCAAAGCTTTGACCGGGGGGCTGCAGGGCCACACCACTCCAGTGCCACGTGTGAGCTCCACCACGGAGGGCACACACACCAGTGCCATTGTCCAGACACACAATGGCCATCCTTTACACCCGGGAGTGAAACGGGGCGGTTTTAAACTGATTAATGGCTCTCTCCAACAAGGCTCAGAGTGTGCAGGAGGCCCTGGCAGACAATACCAACCCAGTCCCAGCAGGGCAGCATCAGCTGCTGCCCGGTGCCAGCACAGTCTGAGAGGAGCGGCGAGAGCAGAGGAGTTGCGGCTGCTGCCAGGGTGGCCTGCTCAGCTGAGGGACACGGGCCAGCTGCTGCCAGGCTCCCCATCCCTCTGCCAGGCACGTGGCAGCACGGGCACCTCAGAGAAGCTGCTTGGTGCCCTTCCCCGTGCCAGCACAGAGCAGCTCTGCCACCCTGTCCCACCCTGCAGCCGGCTCTGCTCGAGTGGGGATCCCAGCGTGGTGCAGCAGCAGAGCAGCTGGTGGGCAGCTGACACCCTCACCAGCCAATTCTGGATCCAAGGGGCTCACACCTCCTCGCACTGGTGTGCTCACACGGACTGGGACAGGGCTGCAGCAGCAAATTCCCTCCCAGTGCAGAGCAGGCAGCTCTGCGCAACCCGTGCAGGCTTCCCAGGGCTTTACTGGGACAGCAAAAGCTGCCCAGGCAAAAGCCCTGGGAAATTCAAAGCTTAATTCTGCCCCGAGCGCAGCAGTGGAGGAACATCACACAGGTGGCTTTGCTCTTTACACCTGCCCCACTTTGGTGCTTTCCCTCCTTTGGGATGGCAGACAAAGGGGAATGCAAATCCCAGGGAGGGCGAGCGGAGAGCCTGGGTGACCCTCACGGCGAGGGGGGACACCAGCTGGGCAGCAAAGCCTTGAGCTCCTCCTGCAGCCAAACATCCCAGGACCCCGGGAGCACAGCCTGGGAAAGGTGGCTCTCACTGCCAACCACCCACTTCAGCCACGAAGGTTATTCCAGGGAAAGAAACAAGGTGATGGCAAACACAGGCAGAGCAGCTCACTCGGCACCCGGGTGAGACCTCAAGGCGTGGGCAGGTTGACGGTGGCCTTGGTTGTGCCATGGGACTGTGGAGGGTGAAACCAGGGCCTGCCACGTGCTCTGCCTGTGCGCTCCAGGCTGTGTGTTCTGCCATCCCTCCCCAGAGCGGGGTTTGGTGGGCTCTGCACCCCCCACACCCCCTGACTTTCCATCACTCCACGCGCCCACAACACGCCACCCACCAGCAGGAATGGGCCAAGCTGCAGGACGATGCAAACGGCAACAAGGGGCCATGCCCTGACTCCAGCAGCACTTCCAAGTTTTCCTCAACCCCGAGGTTTCCCAGGGAAAACCCGAGGGGCGAGACCGAGCAGAAACACAGGGAGCTGCACACAGAGACAGCTCTGAGCTTTGCCACTCCACCTGGATCCTCCACCACACCCTCTGGACACAGCGGGACCTTTGAGGATGTCAGCGGGACCGAATCCTGCCCCTGTCCTGAACAACAGACCCCGCAGCAATGGTGCAACCAGAACCACTGGAGCTCCCTGGAAAAAATGCCACGGGAAAGCCCTGCCAGGAGAACAGCCACGCTGCAGAGCACCAGGGCAGCTCCTCCAGGGTCCTGGGCATGCTGCAAAGCACCACAACCCAGTTCTGGGAAGCAGGAAGGGCTCGGAACAGAAGCCACCCAGCCCGGGAGTGGCCATGGATAATTCATCGTCACCCTGGCCTTGCAAACCCCGGGATGAGGTTTCCTCCTGGGGATGTGTCACTGGTCTGCAGCACTCAGGGAAGCGGCTGTGGTGTGGAAGGCTCTGATCTCAGCTCAGCTGGACATCTCTCCTGGTGCAGGAGTTGGGCACCTCGTGGCAGCACGAGGACAGAGCATCCACTGCCAGCGGACACCACAGGCACGAGCTGCACTCAAAGTGCTCAGCGTTGACCTGCTGGGGCTTCTACCAAGAACGAGGGATCAACGCAGCCTGCTATCCCAGGCACAGAGGAAAGCCAAAGACAGACTCCTACAGTAAAAACTGGGTAATTCTACAGCTCTGCTGGGCTGGAGGATTTGGAGATAAGGAGAATTACCAGGGAAATGGGAAAGAACTGGACTGGTGTTCAACACAGACACCACGAGAGCAGAGACTTTCGTCTTGCCACCCAACAGCAGGGCACAAGAACCACGGGCTTGAAGCTGCAAACATCACACACCTGGGCTCTGTGCCATCCCCTCCCTGGTCCAGGGATCTCAGACCCCTCAAAGCGGCAGAGGATGCAATGGCCAGTGGGCACAGAGGCTACAGGACCACCCTCACACACTCAGCATCCTTCTACCATCACACCATTCCCACCTCTCCAGTTCTGCTCATGACACTTGTCAAATGCTCGTGGTATTCATTTATCTCTGATCTTTTTCAAACAGGGACAGAAAACGCTCCTGCAAGATTTTTTGGTCCTGGAGTGGAGCAGATATCCACCTGCAGCCCATGGATGATCCCAGGCTGGAGCAGGGGATGAGTGTGAGGAGTCCTCCCCACCTGAGGAGGAAGGAGAGGCAGAAACAAGATGCAATGAAGTGACCACAGCCACTGTTCTCCATCACCCTGAGCCACTGAGGGGCAGAAGTGGAGACAACTCGGCGTGAAGGCGAGCCCAAAAAGAAGGGAGGGGTGATGGTAAGGCGCTTTTAAGATTTGATTTGATTTCTGCACACTTTCCCCCTCAGCTCAGGAAGACTTTGCCATGGATGTGCAGAAAGCTCAGCGTTTCTTTCAAAAGGAAAAAGCTCAGAAAACAGGTGACAGCACTTGAGCCTGGCTTAGCAGGCATCCTGAACGCTTTGGGATGGCTTTGTGAGGCCTCCTGAGCAGACACAACTGTCACAATCGAGTCCCTTACCGCTGGATCGAGCTCATATAAAGCACAAACTGCTGTGAAGTACATCAGAGCAGGCTGTTCAGAGACACACACGACAAAACACCCCGTTTTCCAGGAAAAACTGAACCCCAGCAGAGGGCATGTCACAGAGGAAACCAGTAAAGCACAATCCAAGAGGTTTTCACCCCATTCCTTCCATCAGCTCTGCTAACTTGTCTTTGCCTTGCTCCCCTCAAAGACGAAGAGGGGATGAGGCGTCCCCTCCACACAGCAGCTCCCACCAGCCACAGCTGTGGCCAAGCAACCCAAAGTGCAGGACTGTCCCCACCAGCCCCTTCAAAGAATCACCTGCAGAAGGTAAATGTTCAAGGACAAAGAAGGCAAAGCCTCAATCCCAGGATTAAGGAGGTCCCTTGAGCTTGGGGTGGGGTAGAAGAGATGAGGACAAGCATGGTGAGGCAGGAAAGCACACACTGGCTGGGACCTCAAGTCCAACACACCCCACACATGAAAATCAACCCCCAGAGCCCCAGCACAGCTCCCTGGTGATGCACAGTGGAGGACTGGCCTTACCGGCCACGTGAGCCAGGCTTGGGTAGGGATGAGCAACAGGCAGTTTGGCAACACATTCCACGAGACAGAGATGCAGAGCTGTGGGCTCCAGACCCTCATCCCAGAGAAGAGGGGAGAAACCACATGCAAGAACACCGGAGCTCTCAGAGCTCAACTAACAGCAAAAAACATTCCCTGGGGGATAGCTGGGAAATGCATTTTAAGTGGCTTCCTTGGAAAGACAAAAAAAATCCAAGGCAACTCCACAGTTTCTTATTTTAAGGACTGCTCAGTGTCCAGCAGGCTGCAGTGGGACAGGGAACTGGGCTCCCCGTACTCAGCCCTCCACACACAACACCCCAAAATTCATTTGGTAGCGTTTACGTGCACAGTAACTTTGCCAGAGGAGGGAAAGACCCTGGTTCCCAGACATGCATCACTGCCTGATCATCCAGCAGAGCTCTCCCTGCCCAACTCCCCGCTGCAAAATCCTTTATGGTGTTTCCAAAATGCCCCCTTCTGGCAAATTCTAACGTGGGTGTTCAGGTCATGCCGTGCTGACAAAGAAAACCCCAATAAATCTGTCATTTAAAGGAAAATTAATCCCGTGTCCTAATGTCAGCACCAACACAGAAACATCCCCCTTTGCACAGCTATTGATTGTTGGACGCAAGAAAGCCAAATACAACAGACCTTTAATAAAAAGCATCCCACAAAAATCAAAGTTGGTGATGCTTTCATGGCGTGAAACACGGCTGGCAGGAGGCCACACGTGGTCACATCCCTGGCCCGTGGTGCCAACAGGAACCTGACCCATGGAGGGGCCCAGGGTGGGAGCAGTGCTGAGGCAGAGTCATTTTATTAAATCAGGGAATATTAGTGCAACAACTGGGGAAGTCTTTGGGATCGCAAGGCACAAACAAACAGATGGGTGAATACAGAGAGAAAGAACTGCTGCAAGGGCCACCAGGTTGCAGTTGTTAGCTGGGGGGGGGGGGTTTAGGC
>VXAU01001890.1:114094-140969 GCA_013399695.1 Formicarius rufipectus | reverse complement strand
GATCGGCACGGCACGGCCACCCCGCCCGCCGCCTGCCGGCACCGCCCGCCCGCGGCCGCGGGGCGATGCGGGGATTAAAGGTTTGCAAGGTGCGTTTTTGGGGGCGATGCTGCCCCACCTCACCCCCGCGCACCGCAGCCCACGGGGGTCGGTGTGCCCGGTGTCCCCCCGTGTGTGTGTCCCCCGCGCTCCGCCCGCCCCGCTCCCGGCGAGGAGAACAATCGGAGGAAGCGCGGCCACAGCCCCGTCCCGTCCCACGCACCCCCCGCTCTCCCCGGGCACGGGGACTAAGGGCTCGCCGTGGCTCTGACCCCAAAAAAGGTGCCCGGCCCCTTCCAGGGGTGCTCACGACCCCCAGCCCGACGCAGGGAGGGGGGGCTGGAACTACATCGTCACTCTGGTCCCTTCCAGTGGAACCATTCCGCGGTGGCACAAAGACACTTGGCCTCGGGCACACCTAGAGCAGCTCTTCCATCACTACTGAACAGCCCAAATGGCAGGGATTAACAATTACCTCAATTTTACCCAGGCCGCTTATTCCCAAATTGGGCTCACTTACCTTCTTTCCAGCTTCTTTCGGTCCCTCTCTCTGGAAGGAAGACCCTCTTCTTTCTCCTGCATGGAGACAAAACCTACACAGCCACAAACCCACCTGCACAACACCAGGTCGTTTGGGTCTGACCAGGTGCTTCAAATTACCTCTTTTCCAACCACAGACACCTGGTGAAACTGCACTGAGTATCTTTACCCACAGAGCCATTAATGCTGGAAAAGCCCTCCAAGAGCACCAAGTCCAACCGTCCCGCCCCAGCACTGCCAAACCCACCACTGAACCACATCCACAAGTTTTTTCCACGCTGAAAGCTCAGAACGACCAGACAGAGCTCTCCTGCCCCAGCCACGCATCCCTCTCCCCGGAGATCCCTCCAACCCCATCAGTGCCCAGTCTTGAGGTGTTCCCACACATAAAACAGGAAATCACAAGAGCTGCTTTTGTTTCAAGAAACATCCTTTATAACGTTAAAAATATTAGAGGGAAATGAAATAATTATTTAGGCAAGGCTTAGTGGATTTAATTGCTGCTTTTTCATCCCATATAATTGGGGTTTGAAGTTCTATTAGCAGTGTTTCCCATAAAGAGGCAGGTGTGTACCACAGAACAAGGGCGTTATTAATAGGATAACCACAATGAAGTGTAATTGGGCTCATCATATCAATCAATCCACGGAGCAGCACCAGCACAGAGTTTCCCACCTGTTTTTCCAATTGTTTCAATGATCCATCAAAGCCAAAGAAAACACCTGCCTTTGGGCACAGGCAGGAAGAAGCTGCTTGACTTTCTATGCCACTGACCCATTCACGGTGAGTCCATCTGAGGGCCAGAATTCCCCCTCGGGGAGGAGAAGGGCCATCCCCAGCACTGGGTGGAGAGGACACCATCGTGGCGTGGCTGTTTGCACCTTGCTGGTGGCTGATGCTTCTGCCAAGGGAAAGCTCAGCCCTGCTGGTGCCACAGGCAAGGGTCACATCCAGCCCCATCCCATAAACACCTGGCACCAAGGGCAGCAACTCACACCCCCTAGCCCTTTCCCCCCCTCCCCAAACCCTGGCTTTCATGATGTATCAGCCCTTAAATTTTAACAACCAAGCCCCCAGACAGGGCTTTTCTTCCCTCTGCTACCTCAGCACCTGCCAACAACTGCCTGAAGGAGCCCAAGGTGTCTTGCATGAGGTAATTGTTTTCCCCTCTTTCCTCTGCCTCCCAATTGTATTATTTCAACTGTCTTCAGCTAAAATCAGTATTAGGCCAAAAATCTCTGAGATTTGGGGTGGGCTTCTGAATTTGTGACTGATCAGAACACCCCCTGCACTTACCTGCTGTGCAGCAAGTGCTCCAGACCTTTTTGGCTGCTCCTGTAGTGGTGGCCACGCTGGAAGGAGGCTCCAGGGAGACCTGAGAGCCCCTTCCAGTGCCTAAAGGAGCTCCAGGAGAGCTGGAGAGGGACTTGGGACAAGGGATGGAGGGACAGGACAAGGGGGAATGGCTCCCCACTGCCAGAGGACAGGATTAAATGGGATATTGGGAAGAAATTCCTGGCTGTGAGGGTCCTGAAGCACTGGCACAAGTTGCCCAGAGAAGCTGTGGCTGCTCCATCCCTGGAAGTGCCCAAGGCCAGGTTGGACGGGGCTTGGAGCACTCTAGGCTGGTGGAAGGTGTCCCTGCCCATGGCAGGGGGTGGCACTGGGTGAGCTTTACAGTCCCTTTCAATCCAACCCACTCAGTAATTCCATGGTTCTAACTGACCCCCATCAACAAATTAACACCCCCGATTACCAAATTAACACCAGGACCACCAAGGGCAGAAAATGTTGAACTGTCTCAGTGAATTACTTTTCCTGGTCTAGCAGAAATCGGCAGCTTAGGGCAGCTCAGCTGGGGCCACGGGCAATGTGGTGCCCTCCCCAATCACCACCCCTTCCCTCCCTCCTCACCTCCCCCCGCAGGAGATGTCTCCCTTCAGATGCCATCCAAGGATGTAACTTCCCCAGGTCCATCTCAACAGGACTCCTCAGATACATGTGAAGTGAGAAAAATGCTAAACAAAAGCGATAAGGAATTAACAGCTTCTTGGAAACCCAAACAAAATAGCGAAGAGGGAGACAGAAAATGTGGGTCTATATTAAGACATCCCAAGTGCTTCCTGCCGGGACGCCTGGGAGGAGCTCATCCCCAGAGCTGCAGCCACTTCGATGGGGAGACCTCGAGCTTCTGCAGGGCTTCAGACCTACGGCTGGGTCTTATTGGGCTGGGTTAGGTCAGGAGTGGGTTGCAGAACCTCCTGTTTGAGAAGAAATAGGTCATGTCAGAAGCCTCCTCTAGTAGGTACCCAGTGGAGGGAAGGCCAGTTGCCCCCATCCCATAACTTAAAGTCCTTCCCAGACTGTAGCCAACCCGCTGTCAGTCTTACAGCTCTTTGTACCTGATGTGTGCACTGCAAGCAATGCAAGCACGACATCACAGATCCTCATTTTTAGTTCAGACCCAGTGACCAGGTGTTAAAGGCTCTTTCCTCCCTCCCAGAAGGGTCAAGTGCCTTCATACTCATAATGTACTCATCTTTTACCTTTGTAAGGTTCTTTGTCTCATTTTCTATTACACTTAGTTCAAATAGTTTCAGCTGAGCTAGGACACCTATCCCCAGCATCTTCCCACCACAGCTGGAAAGCCGAAGTGAGACTGTTCCTGGGCAGGTTTTGCCTGGTTAGCACCTCATCCCTTGCCACAGGGAATCCCAGCTACTTCCCAACTATTCAACCCCCCCCCCATCCACATCCCCCACCGCAGCACATGGGGCTGCTCAGCCACCTCTGCCCTCTTTTCCCTAAATCTCTTTTCTAGCAGCTGGATATACCCGTGTGTTTGGGGAGGGAGAAACACCCAACCACCCCGCACTTGGAAGGCAATCCCAAACGGAGAGCCTCCTAAACCCAAGAATTCCCCCACCTTGTGGTTCTCCTGCTGTTCCCTGGCGCACCCAGGCTGAACAAACACCCATAATAAGACAGGGGGAGGGTTAAACTCAGTGTGTGTGGACTCGTGGGGAGGCTGACACTGGGTGGCTTAGCCCAACACTCACTTTCAGAGCCTACAATTAGTCCCTTAAGTGACCCTTGGGCCAGGTGAGGTGGCCCTGCTGAGCTCCGGGACACGGATGGGGACAGGTTCCCCTGTGTGCTGCCAGGTGAAGGACAGAGAGCTGGGAGGCACAGCCCGGCGTGCCCAGCAGCAACATGTATTTCACATTTTCGATCAAGCTCAGCCCTTCAGCTGCCGTGCCCCCGCAGAGGGTGGTGACCCGGGCAGAGGATGGGTGCCCTCACCCTGCCATTAGCACCCCATCCCCCGAGGGCTCGGTTTCCTCCCAGGTTCCAGCTGCACATCCAAGATAAGGCAGGTCCACCCACAGCAGGAGATCAGAGACTGGGGTTTCTCCCATTTTAAAGTTTGAATGGCTGGAGGAGGGGGTAGAGGAATGTTCTGCTCTGGAGCACAGCACCAAACCACACTCATTAATCCCTGATTCGGGCTGTAAAGAGGGTTTATTGTCTCCTTGTCCCCCTGCACCGACCCAGTGTTTATTCAGGGGTGACTCCTCGCCCTGGGCCTTGTTTATTCCTTCTCTGCAAGTGTAATTTTTCAGGGAGGGGAAAGAACCTGGGAGTAAATTCCTGGACCAACCCAGGAGCCCTCACAGCATCGACCACACCCCGAGAGCCCGGGGGTGGCAAACCACAGCGGGAAGCACCTTAAGGATGGGAAAGCAGCAGGAAAGGATGAACTCCCCGAGGGGAGAGCCGAGCGCGGGGCACATCACCGGGGCAGCTCCGCTTCTGCAGGTGCTGCAATGGCTTTTGGAAGTTCTCCCTGCCGCAGTTCCCGGCTGTTTCTGTGCAATATGTGTTCTTCCTGGGTGTCTGCTCTCCTCTGGCCGCTGCTCCGCAGGAAGGTCTCGCTGTCGTGCGGCTCTGTTGTAGGGCTTTGTGCCTGCGGTGCTGCTCCAGCATCAGCCTTGAGGGTCTCCTCGGATCCTGGACTCCGGCTCCACCCGGGAACACCTTAAGAAGCATCTCGTCCTAACAACAACCGGCAGAAGAGCAACCAACAAACAACAAGAAGAGTTTGCTCGGCCCTCCCGTGGCAGCGGTACCCGGCCCCCCAGAGCTGCCCCGGACCCCGTGCTGTGCAGCATCCCCGGCTCTGGCATTTGCGGGGAAAGTTGGTGTTTGGGGTGAGAGCCGAGGCTGCCGCCCCAAGCCCCCGGGGAAGCATCGCCCCTGGAGAAGGGCAGGAAGGCTCGGGAATGACACGGAGAGGTGGGAAGGGGCGGCGGGGGAGCTGCAGGAAGGGACCTGAGCGCTGCCGGGCTGAGTCACGGAGCATCACCCTGTCCCAGGCGCCGGCTGCCACGGGGTAATGCTGCCCCCGAAGCCACGGGTAAAGGAACCCTTTCCACGCCAAGGAACAGCTCCCTAAACGCCGCTCCCTCCTTCCAAGCAGCCCTTTTTCCTCTTGTGTCCCCAGAATCCCTATTCTTCAAGGATTTTTCCCAAACTGGGCTCTCCCAGAACCCCCATCCAGCCGCTGAGCTCATCCACAGCCTGGGCTGGGTGAGAGGGACAGGGAGCAACAGGCTGGCCCGGAGCAGCAAGTGGGAAAACAAGGAAACATTTCCATGTATTAACTTCATTTCCTTCGTTTCCTCCGGCCCGGCAGCCTCGCTGGGGGGGTTATTAATAGCACAGTGCGGATGAGAGCCAGGGCTGGGGCTCCAGCCTCCCAGCACCCACCCAGCAGCCACCAGGAGGGGATGGGGACGGGGGAGCCACTCACTAAACACAGAGAAAACCCCTGCCCCTTGTAGCTGGCACTGCAAATGCCTCTCGGGAAAAACAGCATTGAGGGAAGATCTGAGAAACACACAAATTTCCCCGACTTGGCATTCTGGGAACTGCGTTTTTAACATCAAACCTCCTGCAAGCTCATTAATTTCTCGCCGTGGAGGAGGAAATTACGGTCTCCTGTGTTTGAAGAGCAAACGCTGCTGGGACTCAGAGCAGAGGGGAGGCAGCCGAAGTCACCCCTCCCTGACACTTCTGGGACCAAAAGCCCCATTTTTCCCAGCTGAAGCAGCTCGATCCTACCTGCGAGGAGACATCGCCCCAGCGACGCCCTCCCCTCCCACTGCTGTCACTGAGCCCAAAGCCACACGCCTCCAGCAAGGGGGGTGGCATCCGTGCGACCACCACCCTCAGCCATGCTGGGAATTACAGCTGGAACGAGGAGGGAGAGCCCGAGCAGGCAGGGGTAGTGGGCAGGAGCCCCCCAGGGAAGGGGGGGCGATGCTCTCCCCCCACGGTTAATGGTTCGAGGTGCCAAACCATTAACCCAGTTAGGCAGCTCTGCTCAAACCAGTCCCAGCGTGCACGCCGGAGATGGGCACGATCTCCAAAGGCAGGAGCAGCCCTGGGGAGGTTTCTGTGGGGTGACTCACCCCCTCCCGCTCCGAGGAGGCTCAGGGATCCCGGCAGAGCCACCTGCAGCCACGGGGCTGGAGCTGGCACAGCTGCCAGCCCACCCTCCTGCTCGTGCCATGGTCACACCGGGGGGCTCGGGACAAGGGCACAGCCAAGTTCCACCAAAGAGAGGTGGGGAACAGGAGGGTTTCCACAGCTGCCTTTCAGCTCCAGATCCTCCAGAAATATCCCCTGGGATCCGTCTCCTCGGTGGGCTCTGCGGGGTCGCCGCTTCATGGGGGAGAGCGGAGGGTCCCAGCCCGCAGGAGAAGTCCTGCAGTGGAGTTTGTGCCTGAAAGAAATCACTTTATTTGTCCAACCGAGTTCCCTGGGCCATGGAGTTTCACCTACTGCTGCCAGAGGGAAAAACCTCCTTAAAGAAAACACCTCGTTGCAAACAAAAGTCTTCAGAGCAGGCAGAGTCTCTCACCTGCCTCGGGAATTTTCCTCAGATGCCAAATAGCCTCTGAAAATCCTGTGCCTCCTATTTAGGAGAGATTACTGACCCGCAGCTCCCAGCCCTGGCTCTCTCCAGAGCAGGCTTTTAACCATCACAGCAGCAGCACAACCATCCCCAAACAGACCTTGGAAGGCTCTTGTGGAGTCCTGCCAGCTCCTCCTGGAGTGGGAAGATGGAGCCACAATCCCCAGGAAAGTCGTGTTGAAGTGAATTGCTGAGCTGCTCCAGGACCATCCGGGGTGGCTGGAGCTGATGGATGGGAGTTCCTGCTCTCCCATCCCTCCAGCTTCTCTCCCAGATGTTAGAAAACTGTAGGACCAGTTTTGTCCTTTTGTAATGGGAAACCAGAGGTGAACCTCCCCCTGGGCAAGCCCAGGCTAAAGAGATCCACCTGATCCTCCCGTTCCGGGGTCTCATCACATCCCCTCTCCCCCTTGGCAAAGGCCTCGTGGACCTCAAAACTCCCAAACCAAGAGGCTAAAGATGCTGTGTGACAACTGAAAATATTCCCAGGGGGTCAATAAGAAGAGGAAAACGGGCCCTCAATAAAGGCTGACAGGTGATGTGTCCCAGTAAAACACCCAGGGCACAGTGCCCGAGCCCACCCTGCTCCCTGATCCTTCCTTCCCCATCAGCAAAGGGAGGTCACTGCAGACCAGCAGCTTCCTTCAGGAGCACCTGAGCTGATGCTTTGGGTCAAAATCAGGGCATTTCCTAAAACAGAGCACGGCAAAATGCAACACCCACATCCCTGAAGGGCCAGGGGGCTGCGGTGGGGGGAGCCCGGGGGGGGCTGTGCTGTGCCACCCTCCCCAGCGGTGCCCAAGCAAGCAGCCACCCACCCAAAAACAACACATGGGGAGGTCAGGAGAGACATTTGGGGAGCAGAATGGGAGCAGCAAGACCAGACTTTGCTCCAGGCACTGGGACCTCGGTACTTCCTCACATTAATGAACATCCATAGGCACACGCCAGGGTTTTCTGGTTTAGACTGGTTCTCCGAGGGATTTTGGAAGAAACAATAGCAGAAAGAGCTCTCCTCCCTCCCTGGGTCTGGCTCATTTCCAGATTTCACTTTTCTTCCCTCAGTTTCACACCAAGAGGCACCTTATTATCAAACATCATTTAACCAGAAAGGAATAGAGTCGGCAGAAGGCAACACCACATCCTTGGCACGTTGGTAACATGGAATTGCCTCCCCCGTGTCTCGGCCGGACCCAGGGGAAGCTGTGGTAGAGTGTGGTGGGGAGGTGAGAGCTCAGATCAAAGGGCTCAGATCAAAGAGGGCAGAGCTCCCCATCAAAGCCAGGGCGGCTCCGGCGTCACCGTCCGTGGCAGGGAGCCGGGAGGAAGGTCCTCAGACGGGCTGGAAACACGTGTGGGCACCAGCACACGAGCCCCTGCCCTCTCCTTGTGGGAGAGAACCCCGGTCCTGCCCACGGCTGAGCCCTCTGCGTGAGCAGGCAGGCGGGATTCACCCCGCTGGGATGTGCCCCGGACAGGATTCACCCCGCTGGGATGTGCCCCAGGAGGGATTCACCCCGGTGGGATGTGCCCCGGACAGGATTCACCCCGGTGGGATGTGCCCCGGACAGGATTCACCCCGGTGGGATGTGCCCCGGACAGGATTCACCCCGCTGGGATGTGCCCCAGGAGGGATTCACCCCGCTGGGATGTGCCCTGGACAGGATTCACCCCGGTGGGATGTGCCCTGGACAGGAGTCACCCCGGTGGGATGTGCCCCATGCGGGATTCACCCCGGTGGGATGTGCCCTGGACAGGATTTACCCCGGTGGGATGTGCCCTGGCAGGGGGCAGGCACAGCATCCCGAGGGGCTGGGAATGGTCCCCCCACGACTCCAGGAGGAGGGGGTGGTTCTCAAGGGTGTGCTGGGTGGGGCATTCCCAAGGGAAAATAAAAGGAATCAGAGCAGAGCCAAGCACGTGAAAATTGCCTGAAGGAGAAATGCCCGGGAGAGGGAGCAGCAAATCCCACCCCGTGCCCGGCTGGAAGGGGCTTCACCGGGGAGCCCAGAGGGGCCCGGGGACAGCCTGGATGGTCCAGGCGGGGTCGGGTCCGAGGTGGAGAAACCTGCCAAGGCTGCACAGCCTCCCCCCCTGCCCTGCACCCACCCTGTGGAGATGCCGAGTAACGCCCTGGAAACCTTCCCGAGAGTTTCCCAAGTGAGGGGACCAGGAGGGAGTTTTGCTCCGCCTCGGCACGGGAGCAGACTCAGTACAGGGCTGGTGTGTCTCTGCTGTCCTGCCCTCCTGGCACCCCCAAGGGACCTCTGGGGACATCTGAGATCGGCAGCGATGACACCAGGGGACATCGGATGTCCCCAGTGGTGACACCAACAGCCCAGGGCGGGGCTGGCCCCACCTTACCTGTGCCAGGTGAGCAGGACAAGGATGGCCCCATCCAGCCAGCTGGGAGGGCACCTCATCCAGGAGGGTCTGGAGCCCAAGGGGAGCCAGGGCTGGGCTTAAAGGGACTCCTGGGTCTCTCTGTGTGTGTGTGTGAGGGTCTCAGGTGGGGCTGTGAAGGGCTGTTGGTGCCCTCCGGGCTCTGGCAGGCTGGCTCCATGGGAAATCAGCAAAAGAGATGCCAAGGCCAAAAAGGACAGGTTGATCAGTGGAAGTTGGGGCTCATGGAGTGCCTGGACACCATCTGGGTCCTTGTGGCTCTCGTGGGGCCTCCAGCATTTCCCCATGCTGAGTTTGCAGGGAAGTCCCTCTATTTATCCTCTAGGATTTCTTTCCTCCAGTCCTGTTTTTCCGACTCAGCCTTAATCACTTTTTAATCACATTCGAGGCTCCTTTGCCTTCAGCATTCCTTCATCTTGGAGATGCTTCCTATAAAAAATGCCTGTCATGATCCCCAGGGCTCCATGTGCAGGTTACGGGTCTCATCCAAGTCCTTCATGTCAGTGACTTCTCCAGCCCCAGAATGCCCAGGAATGTGTCATCACTGCCTCCAGCTGTTTGCTCAAAAGCCAAAGCCCCTCTCCAGCTCTCCTGGAGCTCCTTCAGGCGCTGGAAGGGACTCTGAGGTCTCCCTGGATCCTTCTCTTCTCCAGGTGAGCCCCCCAGCTCTCCCAGCCTGGCTCCAGAGCAGAGGGGCTCCAGCCCTGGAGCATGTCCATGGCCTCCTCTGAATCTGCTCCAGCAGTTCCACAAGTCAAGGCAGTTTCTTGAGGAATCCAACCCCCCCATTTACCAGGGAGGTTGGTTTTTTTTAAAAAGATTTCAGCTTAGAATGATCCCTCACCAACCACAGGCAGTGCTGGGGCAGGGAATCATCACTCTGACTTCACAGCCCCCCAGTGCTCCCCCCTCATCCCACATCTGTGCTGAGCCCTCTGTGTCCCAGCCCACTCTGCTTCCAAAAAACGGGCTTTTTTCTTCTTTTTTGGCAATAGGGAACCAGGAGGAAGAGCTGCCTGAAGAGCTGGTGCCCGGGGGGCACTGTCACTGCCCCCCTGCTCTGCCCTCCAGACACACCTCCCTGGGCCACCCAGGCACAGCCAGGGAAACCAAACCCTCCCAGTCCCAAACTGGTGGGACTGGGAGGAGAGGAGTGGGGTTCAGCAAGGCGTGTGGCTGCCCTGGCTGGAGGGTCGGAGTGGTGGAGGGACAACATCCCGTTGGTGCCACCAGGAGTGTCCAGCCTTCAGCAAACTGGGAGGAGGGAAACCCCATCCCAAAGCGAGTGTTCCTCGGGCTGGAGAGCTGGAAGGGGAACAGCAGCCTGAGCGTCTCAGGGTTGGGAGGTTGGGTTTTAAAACCAGGACGCGTTTTCAGGCTCCTGAAATGCACCACCTGCCCGCTGGTCTCACTGGTGGCACTGGTCTCACTGGTGACACTGGTCTCTGATGCCCTCTGGTGCCCGAGCACTGCTGTGGCATCGGCGTTGCCCACCTGGGTCCCCCTCACCTGTGGAGCCACAGAGATTTGGCACCCAAAACCTCCTCGTGGGGTGTGGGGCGATGCAAAGCCCCTGCTGCTCCCAGCACCTGCAGCCACCTCTCCCACGGGTGTCCTGCAAAGTCGGGGGGCACCAAAGCCACCAAACCCCTCCAGGGTCACAGAACCACAGGCTGGCTTGGGATGGAAGGGACCTTAAAGTTCCTGTTCCACTTGCCACGGGCAGGGACACCTTCCACTATTCCAGGTCGCTTCAAGCCCCATCCAACCCACCCTTGGACACTGCCAGGGATGGGGCAGCCACAGCTTCTCTGCCCAACCTGTGCCAGGGCCTGCCTGCCCTCCCAGCCAGGAATTCCTTCCCAGTATCCCATCTAACCCTGCCCTCTGCCTGCTCATGTGCTGCCAGCCTTGCTTTGGGGTGTTGCAGAGTGCCCCATCCCTCACCGGGGGTTGTGACTCGGAGCTGCTGATGCTGAAGGCTCGGGGGGATGCAAGGCTGGGAAGCTCCAGTTTGTCTCCGTGTTTCCCCCTTCACATCCCCCAAAAGTGCTCCAGGCCCCCAGGCTGCCTCTGCAGCTTTGGGAATGATTTTGGGGAGACCCAGCTCAGCATCTTCTCCAGCCCAAAATCTGTATGCAACAACAGAACAAGGGGGGACAGTTTGAAACTGAAAGAGGAGAGATTTCCAAGGAATATTGGAAAAAAAATTCTCCCCTGGGAGGGTGAGGAGACCCTGGCACAGGTTCCCCAGAGTAACTGTGGTTTCTCCATCCCTGGAAGTGTCCAAGGCCAGGTAGGAGGGGGCTTGGAGCAACCTGGGCTGGTGGAAGGTGTCCCTGCCCATGGCAGGGGGTGGAACGGGATGATCTTGAAGTCCCTTCCAACTCAAACCATCCTGGGATTCTGATTCCATGAACTGCAATGACTGAGCTCTTCCCTTAGAGGTCAGCCCAGCACCAAAACTGATCCAAAATTCCCCACAGAGGGATGTGATTCCTCAAAGAGCTGGGATTTGCTTACAAAGGCCCTTCGTGGTGGGCAGGGGATGGTCCCCAACGCCGACAGCCCCTCCCTTGGCTGTTGCTGGAGAGGATTCCCAAAAGCTGAGCTCTCCCGGCCTCTCTCCGGCTCCTTCCCACCCACCGACTGCTCCAGGCTCTGCCCAGGGCGATGCCCCTGCTCAGGGAAAGCCGGGCTGGCTCCACTTCTGGGCAGCAGGGTGGCCTGGTCTTGCTGCTGCTGTGAAATCTTCCATGCCCAGAGCAGCCAGGACACCCACTCAGAGCCTTTTCTTTTGGCTGAATTCCCCTTTCCCTGCTCCTTTTTAACACCGAAATACAACTCAACAAAAAGACCCTCCCCCCCTTCACTGACAGTTCCTGCATCAGGCAGAAAATTGCTTCCCCCCACCCCAAATCCCTCCAGCATTAAACAGATTTCAGCATTGTTCTAAAAATAGAGGGATTACAAATAATCCTCCAGCATGGAAAGACCATGAGCAAGTGGCATCCAGGGCTGGTGGGCTCCCTGGGGTGTGGGACCTCAGGGCTGAGCTGTGGGGGGACACAGGAACCCCCAGACCCACTGAGGTGAGGAGGGAACATTGCTCTGTTCCCAGGACAGGTGTCCGGGATTGTCCCCAGGACAGGTGTCCAGGATTGTCCCCAGGATAGGTGTCCGGGATTGTTCCCAGGACAGGTGTCCAGGATTGTCCCCAGGACAGGTGTCCGGGATTGTTCCCAGGACAGGTATCCGGGATTGTCCCCAGGACAGGTGTCCAGGATTGTTCCCAGGACAGGTGTCCAGGATTGTCCCCAGGATAGGTGTCCGGGATTGTCCCCAGGACAGGTATCTAGGATTGTCCCCAGGACAGGTGTCCAGGATTGTCTCCAGGACAGGTATCTGGGACTGTTCCCAGGATTGTTCCCAGGACAGGTATCTGGGATTGCTCCGAGGACAGGTGTCCAGGATTGTTCCCAGGACAGGTATCTGGGATTGTTCCCAGGACAGGTGTCCAGGATTGTTCCCAGGATTGTTCCCAGGACAGGTATGTGGGATTGTTCCCAGGATTGTTCCCAGGACAGGTATCTGGGATTGTTCCCAGGATTGTTCCCAGGACAGGTATGTGGGATTGTTCCCAGGATTGTTCCCAGGACAGGTATCCGGGATTGTCCCCAGGACAGGTGTCCAGGATTGTCTCCAGGACAGGTATCTGGGACTGTTCCCAGGATTGTTCCCAGGACAGGTATCTGGGATTGTTCCCAGGATTGTTCCCAGGACAGGTATCTGGGATTGTTCCCAGGACAGGTGTCCCATACAGGTACCCTGAGGCTGTCCCTGACTGTTCTGACCCAGCAGGAGCCACGAGATGGGAACTGCAGGCTCACAGCCCCATAACATCAGGCAGGATGGAATGGGATGGGAGGGGATGGAATGGGACAAGTTCCACTTGAGCCGGAGGGGTGAAGAGGCCACGGAAACAGGGGAGAAACTAAACCAGTTGTCCCAAGGATGGCAACAAACCTGGAAGGAGAAGATGGAGTTGGGGGCTGCCTCTGAGCTGCAGGTGACACAAAGGCCACCCCAGCAGGCCCCGTGGGACCAGAGGGATGCAGAGCGTCGTTGCTGGGCTGCTGCAAGGAACTGCTTCAGCTTTCCAGGGAGCATCCCCAGCCCTGTGCTAGGGAAGGAGGTGGCAGCCCCTCACCAAAGCAGTTCAGTGTCCCTCCAGCCCACCCACATCTCGACCCCTCCCCCTATTTCTTACTCACAGGAGCTCATGGCAGAAAGTCAAACCCGTTTGGATGGGACTTGGAGGAATCTCCAGGTGTCCCTGCCTGTGGCAGGGAGTGAAACTGGATGAACTTTAAGGCCCCTTCCAAGCCCAAACCATTCCATGATTCTATAATTCTATGGAGAAAAAAAGCCTGAAAATGCAAATTGAGGGTAACCTAAACCCAGGAGAAAGTAAATAAAACCACCCCCACTTTTGCCCTCGTTTATTACCAAACCCCAACCAACCACGAGGCTGGGTGGGAGGGTTTGGCAGCTCCCTTTGGGATCCCTCTCCCAGCACTGCCCATCCCAGCACAGGCTGCTCGTGGAACAGGGAAGAGGATTTGAAAAGAAGGCAAATGGGTTCTGCAGCTGCCGAGCCGGGCTGGGAGTTAAGGACCAGGATTATCCCAGCGGGATGTCAGAGGGGAAGCAGATGCTCGTCCCGTCTGCTCATCCCTATTTCCCCCCCCACACACTTTTTTTTTCCAGACTCCAGCAGGGCACAAAGGGGTTTTCCTACCTCAAATACTTTCCCCCCCATGGCTCTAATCACCTTGAAGGGGTCCTGCCTGAGCTGAGGATCCTTCCTCTCCCTGACCCCATTGGGGTCGTTCACCTTGGGACAGGGACTGACGTCGGATCGTGCTCGACGGGGCTTTCACACTCCCCAGAGAGACAGTTCTGCTTTCAAGACAGGATTTGGAGGGCTGAAGGAGAAGTTCAATATCCAGCAGAGCTTTCCATGCAGCACAAGTGGAGTGAGAAGAGCCTCATGGCCACAAACCTCTGGACAAGTGCCTTGATGAATGGGCTGGCTGCTAATTATGACAGGGGTGTAGGAAAAAAGGGTTGGGCTGGGCTTTGCCTGCCAGGTTGGTCCTCCTTGGGATCTCAGCAGGATCCAGGGATGCCAGACCCTGGGAAGCTTCTTGGTGCTTGCTTGGAAAAGACCTCCAAGACCATCAAGTCCAACCGTTCCCCCAGCACTGCCAAGGCCACCACTGTCCCCTGTCCCCAAGTGCCACATCCACATGGCTGTTAAATCCCTCCAGGAATGGGGACTCCTCCCATGTCCTGGGCAGCTGTGCCAGGGCTGGACAGACCCTTCCAGGAAGAAACTTTCCCAATATCCCACCTAACCTTCCCCTGGCACAGCTTGAGGCCGTTCCCTCTCCCCCTGCCCCTGTTCCCTGGGAGCAGAGCCCGACTCCCCCAGCTCCCCCCTCCTGTCAGGGATTTGCAGAGCCAGAAGGTCCCCCCTGAGCCTACTTTTCCCCAGCTGAGCCCCCCCAGCTCCCTCAGGAGTTCTCCAGACCCTTCCCCAGCTCCGTTCCCTCCCCTGGGCACTCTCCAGCCCCGCAGTGTCTCTGTTGTAGACGCCAGCAGAGCCTCAGCCCCGTGTCATTCCAGCCTCAGGGAAACAGGAATGATGAGGATGTCACAATGTCACAAACTCCTGCGTGTTCCTCCGTGCAGCGAAGTTGTTGTGTCGGCGCTTTTCAAATTACCTTGGAGAGGAAAAGAGTGGAGAAAAGGAACACTTCAAAGTGTGAGACACATTCCTGCGATGACAAGCGACCGTGTTTTTTCAGAGGGAACTTGTTTGCAGCAAACGAGTCGATTTGTGTTCGCTAGCAGGCAATTAAAGCGGCAGGTTTGAAGCATTCCCAGTGGGATGGGCCATCCCGAGCCCTGATCCAAGCACTCTCCCCTGCCACCGTCCCACACTTCTCCTGCCACGTGTGCTGCAGGAAGGCGGTGGGAGAAGGAGGAAGCAACACAGGGACAAGGTGACATCCATCTCCTGCAGCATCTCTTTGCCAGTCTCCTGTGGTCCCCTCTGGTCACCTGTGTCCATCATGAGATGCCACTCACTGTGGGTGAAGTCAAGGGGAATACACTGACAACTCCCAAAAATCCCCGGGATAACCCCAGTCCCTGCCGGGGACCCTCGGCTTTGCCATCGCCCTCGAGAGAAAATGCCACTGCAGCTTTACCAGCCTCAGACCCCAAAGCTGGGACCTGGAAAGGCAGGCCCAGGGCTCTGGGGAATGGGCTTTAATCCAAGAAGCTGCAGGATGGGGAGGGATGCTTGGAATGACAGCCCAGGAGGCCGCAAGGGGGCTGGACGGGATCGTCGCTCCAGGGCAGAATCTGAAGGATGAACTTTGAGCTCCTAACCCAGAACCCCCCAGGCACCACCAAACCCTCACCCCTGCGCAGCCCTTCCACAGCTTTTGCTGTCCCGTGGCAGTGCTGACACAGCCTCACACTTCATTTTTCCCACTGATGGCCTTCCAGACTCTGAGTGTGTTTGAGATGAAGGAAAACAACGGGAGCTCGTCCCTCGGGGACTGCCAGTGCCCGCCCTCTGCCCTCGCCCTGCCGGGGGGATTATTTTCCCTCCCTAAATTCAATTAGGGATGATCAGGAGCTTCTCCTCCGTTGGAGCCCCGGGCTGGTGGCCTCTCCCCTCTCTGCTTGTTGCCACCGGTGGCCCCATCTGCTGCCTTTGTCCTCGCTGTCCCCACAGAGGGGAGGTCACAGGAGTGGGTCCCATGGGATGATGCTGTTGGGACAAAGCAGGGATGGAGCTGCCCAAACCCCCCTTCACCTCCTCCCCCAAGTCCCTCTTTTGGGCAAAACCTCCCAAAGCTGTGACCAGCATCGTCCTCACAGGTGACAGAGTTAGAACCTCCTCCCTGGGGTGAAGCAACCAAAAAGCCTGTGTTTAACCTCAAAAGGGAAGTCACAGCCTCACCCCTCTGCACCAGGGCTTCATGAGGCTGCACCCCAGCTCCCTCCAGCCTGGGGAAAGCCTTTCCAGTGGGATAGGGGGGTATTCCCCGCTGGAATGCAGCAGAAAACAAGGTAAAGAAATAAATATTTATTTTTCAAGCAGCCCATGGACAAGGGGAGGGACCACGGACAAGGGGGCCCATGGACAATGGGGCCCTCCCTGCAGTGCCACAGGGGGAGGATGTTTGTCCTGGGCTGTGGAAGGAGCTCTGGAGGTACCTCATCATGGTTAGGCTTCTGGAGGTACCTACAGAGCCTAGAAAGGCACGGGGTGGCTTTTCCAACAGCCCGTGCTCAGCCACATCTGGTGGTCCAGGAGCAAAACTGGTGGCCATGACAGAGCCTGTTTGTTTCCAAGAATGAAATACTGATGGATTCAGGCTTGGAATGGGGAAGTTCTCCAAGGTGCGACGCTGGGCAAGGCACGGGGAGCAGAGGGGGAGCTCTGAGCAGAGTCAAAGGAAACCTCACCGTTTTCAGAGGATGCTCCTGCCTGAGGAGCTGTGGGGCAGTGAAAGAGCAGCACGAGGAGGAGAGGAACACACAGCCCTAGCTGCTCACAAACTCCAGCTCAGAGGTTTGTCCTTCCCCCCAGCATGGTGGATGGCCGGGAATCTCCAATGGATGGAGCTGGAAAGGGCAAAGCCTCCCCAGGGCGTCCACGGCTCACTCCGGAGTCATTAATGTAGCAGCTCATCAGGCTCCAGCGATAATTATGGAGTGTTACAAACTGAATTTGTGCCCGAGGAGGGGAGGGGGGAGCAGGACTCTCCTGGGCATTCTGGAATTCTGAGAGGTACCCCAGGAACACACAGAGCAGGATCCAGACTCCTGCCTGGCTCCCAGCTGAGCCCTCCCAAGGTGCTCGGAGGGGGAGCGGTGGGAAGGGCGATCCCAGAATCTGCCTCAGCCCCACCCCTGCTGGGACAGCTTTCCTTCCAAAATCCAGCCAGGGATTCCCTGGGCTGGGCGTGGAGGAGGAGGGTGGGCCAGGAGGAAAGCAGGAAGGCGGGTTTCCATTAAACAGCTGCCAGAGCAGAGGGAAAAGCAGGTGCCTCTCCCACTCCACTCCCTGCCCCATCCCTGCCTTGCCACGTGCTTCCAGACCCCACACACACCTGGGAGCACCTCAACACCCCCAGGGATGCCGGGGGGCCACTAATTAAAGCCCACGAGAAGGGAAGGATGAGATGTTTGTTGGCCATGGGAAGTCCAAGCTCTCAGTGCTGCCTTTGTCCCAAGGAGAGTGGGATTACAGGGATAGTGGGATACAGGGCTGCAGGAGGGACAGCCTGGAGGAACTGGTGCATCAACAGAAATTAATGCTACTAAATAATAATGCTGATAAACTGCCTTAGAAATGGTCATTGCACAATAAAACTCCAATGAAAACCAGCCCTCTGACTCTTTCCCTGTCATAGCAGGGGAGGGACCAGCCAGGGAGCACAGGGGGGGAATTACCTCGGAGCCAGGGAATCTCTGCTCCCTGTCACCCTCCTCTGGTCCCTGCCAGAGTCCAGGGACAGCAGAGGATGAGAAGGGAAGAGGGAAAATCTGCCTCGGGGAGGGGCTGGAACCTTAAATGATGGGTGTTTTCCAGCACCCATTTAATGGCACAGGGTTTCAGGACCAACCATGCCGTGCTCTGAAGCATCTCTGCTGCCTTTTCCCACAGCAAAATCCACCTCACTGGCAAATAATCAACAGAGAGGGGGGGAAAGAAGCAGATTAAATCAAGCATAAAATAAGCAGGGAAAATAGCAAACCGTAAGAGAAATGCACCGTTCTCTAAAAATCTGAAGTTTATTCATTAGAATTCAGTGAAAGGAACATTCATTTTAAAACACAATCAATACATTAAAAACTTTGAAGGACTAGTAGCAATGAGACCAGAAACAAAAAAAACCCCAAAATTCAGACAGGTTGGTCACCTGGGAGGAGCCACCTGGGAGGAGCCACCACCCAGGGCAGCCAAGGACAGGGGCTAATTCCATTTTTTTTCCTTTAGAGCAGAGAGGCTTTCCTAGATTGGAATTTTTCACTTCACCCAAGTGGAGCTTTAGTGGGACTCAGTAGGGGTGAGAAGAGCAGGAGGCCCCAGCTGGAGAGGAGGGAGCCCAAAATTCCGGGGCAGAGGGAATGTGGAAGGTGGTGCAGGTCTGAGCCCCAGGAATGTTTGCCGAGCGACCTCTCCATGCTGGGAACGAGGCAAGCCCAATTAAGAACTTTTCAAAGCACCATTAGGTGAGGAGCTGTTTAGTTAAAAGATATAAAAACCTATGCAGAACCAAATCAGCAACAATGGCCATCCCTGCTGGGGCAAAAAAAAAACCAACCTGGTTTTGGCTGGGTTTTTCCAGAAGCTCTCCTCTCTTCTGATCCCAAAACTCAAGGCAGTGCCATTCCAGGAAGATGCTGGCAATGCAGGTGCCCTGGGCTGGAGCTCCCAGGCAGGAGCAAGGAGGAGAAGGTGGGAAGCCTTTTGAATCCCAGGATTATTTAAGGAGCAGGTGTTGCTGCCTGCACAAGGTTGAAATCCCAGCTCCCAGCCCGGAGAGGGAATCTGTTCAAGAGCATTGCCATGCACCACCCATCAACATCTCCTGCCTGGGGAGTTACCAAAAACCCCCAATTTTGGATAAAATAACATGAGAGAGTGGGGAAAGCCCCAACTGAAACCTGTGAGCTTCTGGTTTAGAGCCGGCCAAGGACAGCTGGAGGGAGAAATCACCAAACCCCACGACTTCAGAGCAAACCCAACACCTAAAAGAGAGGACAGGACAGTGTGTGACAGAGCAGGACTGGAGGTGTCTGCTGGGTGTGCTCAGGGGGTGTGCTGTGAAGGGGCCAGGCCCACAGGAATTCCAGCTGGGAAGTGGCCCAGCACATTCCTGGCCCGGCAGCAGCGGGAACTGTCCCTTCTCCACAGGAAGGGCAAACCACACCACTTGAAAGGACAACACACACACACAAGTGAAAGAAGAGTCTGTAAAACCTCGCCCGTGATTATAAAATGACAAATGATACAAAAATAGAGGAAAATCGACCGGTTTTTCTTGGGTGTATAAAAAGAAACAAACCAAAGCAAAGCCCCCAAAATGCAATACAGAATCACTTGGTAGGCTGACCCCAAGGGCAGTGGGTCCATCACACTTTCATAGCCTGAATCCATCACTTTAGGCAAGGCCTTCCCTGGAAAGGATAAATTCCCCCAGTTTTCCCTCAAGATCTTTGCAAGACAATCTGCTATTCCCGACTTTTAAGACTGATTTCTGGTTCAGGAGCCCTTTTGCATGAAAAGCCTCAACGGCCACTCCCAAATTTGAGTTCCTTGGGTAAGGCAGTGTTGGACTGATCCAGATCTAGACCAGATTTGTTCCTATGTATCCCAGTGTTTTGGGAGGAGGCAGTGAAATCCAACCCCTGTTGCAGTGATCACTTACAGGCTGAGTTACTGCATTGGAAATCCTGATTTCTTTGGGTTAATGGGGCAGAATCCACCGAGAATCCATCAAATTAACGTTTCCAAACCCCATTTTAATTCCACGGATATTTCCTTCATTCGCTTTCCATCGAATTAAGAGGAGAAACCTTTGGTATAAAGTCAGATTATCAAGCCCAGGCCGTATTGCTCCCCCCCCAAACCTCCCCACCACATACCTACAACCGAGAGACGCGGTGGCGACGGCACATTCATGGTAGCACCGAGACACTCCCAGAGCTCAGTAGGACTTTGTCCAAGGCTGCACCACAGCTGAGCAAAGCTCTGAGCCCCAGAGCCCACGGGATGCCTTTGGTGAGACGCTACAGTCAAATGAAAGAGGAGTTACGGCCAGTGAGGGACCGTGTGACAATGTCCCCGGTGTCCCCGCAGTGCCTGCCCGTGGTTTGTGGTCTGTGGCTGGTGGTGAGGTGGGCAGGGCTGAGACCCGAGTCCGGCCTGGCTCCCAGCAAGGGGAGCCTGCTCCATTGAGGAATATTCCAATCCTCATTAGCAGCTGCACTAACGAAGGGAGACACGACCTTGGAGCAAGGGGATCTTCTGTTGGCCGACCCCCTTCTGCTCTTCAGGTGGGAGGCACAGGGCAGGAGCGGCACCATGAGCCAGGTTTGCCCCAGAAAATCCTCTCCAGGGTCATGGAGGGATGGGAGAAAAGAACCATGGCATGGTGGGCTCCTGTGGGAACTCCCTGCAGCAGGACTGGCAGGAAAACAGGGGAAAATTAAGGTTTAAGCCCATGGAAGCACAGGTGGGTCTGTGCTGCCTCAGCAGTTTGGGCAGGAAAAGAAAGTCACACGTAGGTTGAACCAAGCCTGGCTCTGCTTTTCCCTGCTCCTTCCCAGATATTCCAGGACAGGGCAGAAGGAAGCTCTTCTCAAAAGGAAATACCATTTTGCTCGGAGGGGAAAAGAAATACCAAATCCAAACCAGCTCCTTGTGCTGGAAAACACAGCGATGCCAAAGAGCCGGTGCCAGAGCGCCCGGAGCCGCATCCCTTGGGAGGCACAGGAGCAGCAGGAGGGGGACCCACCACACCACGGCAGGAGAAGAGAGGCTGGGCTGGGCAGAGCTACCCCCTTGCTCCACAAATGGGGCAAAACTCTTGTTATTTCCAGTTTGGGGTTGTTTCTTTTTTAATGCTACAAATTCTGCTGCAAAGAAAAGCAGGAAAGGGGCAACAAGGGGTGGGAACAAAAACTGTCATCAGAAACAGGATTAAAATCAGAACACTCAGCTTGGAAAGGAGGAAGAGGCAGCTTTTTGTCATGGACAGGGATGTTTGGATCAGAGACAAGGTTGTTTGGGATCACGAGGACAGGAGAACCCCAAGGATCTGAAACAGATGTCACAGGAGCTCATTACGATCCCCTAGACAAAGTCTGACCCCTCAGCTCGTGTCCCTCCTCCTCATTCCTTCAAAGAGGAGAAAAGTCCCAAACATGCAGCCACCTCCCCCTTTTCTGCTGCCTCCAGGGAGGAGGAAGAAGCCATGGATTTAGGTTGTGGTACATTCCCGTGTTCCAATGAACACAAAACTCTCCTCCTTGGAGTTTATGCAAAGGAAAAAAAAAACAGGAAAATAATAAAATTAAATTAAAAAGCCACAAAACTTCCTTTTCAGAAAGTAACAGCATCTGCCACTTCACAGCTACAGGCATGATGCAAATTTAGCTTATTTCAAAGACCTCATCCATGTGCTCACAGCCCCAGAGGGGAGAGGAGCCAGGGACGAAGCACAGGAAAGGTTTCCACCGGGAATTACAAACTGTGAAGACAGACCACAACAAAGGGACCCACACTTTGTTCTTGGAAGGGACACCACGGACAGCACATCTCTCCAGGCAGATTGAAACTGCACCTGGAGAACGTTCTCACTGCACACACACAAGCTCCTGCTTTCCTTTGGGGCGAGGGAAAAAAGTAATAAATAAAAACACTGCTGCAAAGTTCCCCTTCCAGCTGACTCGCCCCCTGCCCTCGTTCTGGGAACAACCAGAACAACCTTCCCCCCCCCACAGCTCCACGACCAAGACCCAGATGGAAGACATTCAAAGTGAGTCTGAACCAAAACATTTCACCAAGAAGAGGAAAAGAAACCCCGTTTCTCTCCAAAGCGTCCCCAAGGCGTGTCCCCCCCAGCTCCAAACCTGCACAACCCCCAACCCCGCCGCGCCGGCGACAGGTCCCCTCCCAGCTTCTGTCCTTGCAGCAACGCCAGGGGACTGCTGCTGCTGCTCTTGGCACTGGAGAGGGCTGGAAAACCACGAGGTGCCTCAGCGTGGACACAGGAACCCCGGAGGCAGCTCCGAGCCCCACCAGCTCCAGTGACAGTCACCCACGCTTTCCTCCCTCCCCGCCGCCTGCACCCCGCGCACCCTCTGGGGACAGGCGACACAGGTGACACCCCCGCAGCTACTGGGCGTCGGTGACACTGAGGGCGGTGCCGCGGCAGCCGGGCGGCAGCGCCTGCCCAGGGGTGCCCCTGCCCTTCAGGGGCTCCGCGCAGCACTCGGGGCTCTCGGCGGGGCCGGCGCTCCCGCCGGGATGCTGCGGCACGCCCTGGGCGATGCCCACGGGTTTGCCCTTGGAGCGCTTCTCCGGGGAGCAGGCGAAGCTGAAGCTCGGGGGCAGCTCCGCTCCCCCCAGGGGGACGAGGCGGGACAGCGCGGGGACCTCTCCGTGGTACCTGTAGGGCCCGGCCGCCTCCCGGGCCCGCCTCGCCTCGGGCTGCAGGGGCAGGTTGGAGGGTCGGAGCGGGTGCCTCGTCAGCTCCAGCTCTTGGGGCCGCCTGTCCGGAGTCTCCCCGGTGCCGCTCCGGGAGAGCGGCAGGAAAGGGGACGCCGTGCCCGGCTCCTCCGATGGCTCCCACACGCTCTCCACGGCGCCGGCGGGAGCGAAACCCCAGAGCTCCATCCCACCTTCGGCCGTGTCGGGGCTGTGATGGAGGTGCTGCAGGCCCGGCCAGCTCAACCCACCCTCCAGAGCCGCCAGCTCGCCCTCCTCCTTGCTCCTGCTCCTCCGCGCTCCGCCCGAGTCTTTCCTGCCACCCTCCCGCCTGGACCAGAGCCGGCAGGGCTGGGGGCCGCTCCGGGCCACCTGCGGCTCGGCCAGCTCCAGCTCCAGGCTCTCCGTGTCCAGGGACCGGCTCCTGCGGTCCACGGAGAGCGGCGCGGGCATGGAGGGGCTGAGGCCGTGCAGGCGCAGATGGCGGGGCAGGCTGGCCACCCCCCAGTTGCAGCTCGGGAAGGAGCCCGGGGAGAACCCCGGGGACATTCTCTCGTCACATTCAGCCAACGACTCTTTCTGTCCGTAGCCGTCGTCAAAGGCCTCGGCGATGTCCTCGCTCAGCTCGGGCTGCTGCTCGCACTCCCCTTCGCCCTCCTGCTCCACGTCAACGACGTCGAAGGTGACCATGGTGGGGAGGGCGGGGAGGTTCTGGGTGAAGGACGAGCTGGAGGCCGAGCTGCCCAGGCTTTCGGAGAGGCTGGAGAAGAGGGTCCCGCTGCTGGCGAACTCCACCAGTGCCTGGGAGAAGCTGACGGCGTGCTCGGGCTCGCTGCCCACCTGGGGCTCGCCGGGAGGGGGCTCGGCGCCGCCACGCTCCTGCTCTGGGAGCCCGTACCCAGGGAACATCCCTGCTTTGGCTGGGATGGAGTCCCCAAACAACCCACAGTCTGGGTCCGAGTCGAACCCCACGCTGTTCTTCGTGAGCTGAATAAGGCAACTTCCGGGGGCTTTTTGGCTGTTGTAACAATTCTCTGGGCACAGAGGCCCTGGAAAATCCCTCCACTCTGGATTTTCAACTCTAGCCACGGAAACCCCACCATTCATGGCCCGGTTAGGGGCATGCGAGGCCACCTGCTCACAACCAAGGCCACTCTGATTCTTGCCACTCGAGTTGGCTGCTCTAGTTTTACATTCAATGCACTGCTTTTCCCGGGGACACTTCTCCTTGCTGGAAGCATCCAGGCGTTTCAGGACCGGTTCCCTCTGCAGCTCCCAGTACAACAGCTCTTTCTGAATGGCCGCAAGCCCTTCTTCTTCCGTTTCCATCAGCCCTCTTTTCTGCTCCATCATCTGCTGGATCAGACTCTTCTCCGCGGGGAGGCAGAAGTCCATGAAGTAGCTGAAGATCCCAGGGTGTGAGACTTTGCCCTCGAACAGGGTCTCCTCCCCGTGCGAGGGGCTCATCAGCGTGTCAAACTCGTAAAGTGCATCCCCACTGTAGCTGTCCCGGGGCAGACGGTCCTTCTTGAGCTCCTCCCCAGCCTCATCCTCAGGCCCCGGGGTGGTGGAGTCGTAATAACCCTCGTCGCTGTTCGGGGCGGACTCCTGCTGGTCGCTCTGGGGCGTCAGGAGGTCGACACCATCCATGGGGTCCCCCCCCATGTAGGGGTGGGCGTCCGCCTCATGAGAGGCGTGCGTCTCCAGGCTGCTACTCGACACCTGCGCCCCATAGCTCCTGTCGCCTGGCACGCTGCCGTTCCACACCTGGTGCAGGTAGTCCTCGGCCTCCTCAGGAATGGCCATCTCCTCCCCGCCACCCTGGTAGGTGACCAGGCAGGAGCTGCGCTTGGCAGCCTCCCTGCTGCGCTCCACCGGGATGCTGCTCTCAGCGATGTCGGGCTCGGCGATGTCGTCCCCGCAGCCTGTCAGGGAGTCGAAGCTCTTCAGAGAGGTGACGTCTCCCAGGATGAGGCTCAGCAGGTCCCCGGAGTGCAGGCAGGGAGGGTCGCCGTCCATGAGGTCGGGGTGGAAGGCCAGCAGCAGACTGTCACGGTCGCACTCGGCGCAGGCAGCGGGACCAGTCTCGGATTTTGCATCCGGAGCATCCCCGTTTCCTGGCACCACCACCGCGTCGCCCTCAGAGCTGCCCCCGTCGGCCGCGGGGCAGGCGGGCTCGGGGGCCTCCCCACAGCCGGGGTCACCTCCCGGGCAGTCCGTGGGCACAGGGGCCGGCCCTGCTGCCCTGTCCTCCGCAGCCCCTCGGCTCTCCGGTCCCGGCACTCCGCCCGCCTCCTCGGGCTCCCCGCTCCACTCGGGAAGCTCTGCCCTCTCACACTCCGCAGCCTTGCTCTTCCGGTGCCTCCGGATGCTGTTGAAAAACCCCTTCAGGCCTTTCTTGGGTCTGGGACAGGTGGCCTTGTCCCCGTGGGGCTTTTTGTCACAGCCCTCGATGCTGCCGGGGGGAGAGCTGTCGTGCTGGCCCCCGGTGCCGGCGTCGCCGGGTAGCTGAGCGCTGCGGGAGCTGGGCAGGGCGCCGGGGTGCTCAGCCCCGCCGCGCTCCGAGGGGCTCTCGGGTCCGCCCCTGTCGCCCGCGGCGCTGCTCAGCCCGTCGTGGGTCTTGCACTTGCTGAGCCCCTTCTTGCCCCGGCCCCCGAAGAAGCTGGGCAGGGTGCAGATGCTCCTCTTGCCCCCGAACAGCTTGAAGGCAGTTTTCCGCAGCTTGCCCGGGGGCGGCTGCTGCGGCTCGGCGGGGCTGGGGGCGCTCTCGGCAGGGACGTCCCCGCCCTCCTCCCGCCGCTGGTCATCTCCTCCGGCCCGCGGCTCCTCCGGGCTGCCCGTTTCCATGGCAGCAGGGTTGGGATCTAGCTGGAAAAGGAGGCTTTGGGGGCAGAGTGCTCCTGGAGCGACGATGGGCTCATCACAGCCGACCTAGGGCAGAGGGAAAGGGGACAGAGGTGAGGGGAGGGCAGAGGAAGGTGCAGAGCACGGGTGTCACCAGCTGCAAGGGGAGCTGCAGGAGCCTCCAAGAGCTCCCGGGCTCACTCCACTCCCAAAATCTGGGCACCAAAACGTCGCGCTGCTTAAATTTACCAGTTTGCCAGAGCAGGAAAACAACACGTCTCCACCGGACAGCATCCCTGCAGGACAGGCAAGGCCGAGTCCCGAGCCACCTCCAACCCCTTCAGTTTCCCAGATTTTCTGCCTCCAGGGAGATGAGGTTCAGCCACAGCCACCTCTGAGTGAGGACACAGAGGCTGCTCCAGCAGAGAGAGAGGCTGGCACCTGCCACACCCCACTTCCCACCCTCCCAGACCTCGTGCCAAGCTCCAGGGAGAATCCTCAGGGAGGCCAAACCAGGACAAAGCCCTCACACTACACACGTGTCCAGGAAAAAAAAAAAAAAACACACTTTGGTTACTATGCTGTTTTTGTTTTTTTCTTTCCCCGAAGAATTCAGTTGTTTTTAAAATAATCTGCCCAGTGAGAATCCCATTAAAAACCCCCACTGTGACCCCCCTGATCAGATTATCCCAGAAGAAGACAGGTAGGCTTGAAATCTGCCCCTGGACTGCTGTCAGGAACGGGAGAAATCAAACAATTATAATCACGTTTCTGTTGCAGAGATGAGTGTGGGGAAATGAAATGCAATAAAACCCTAATGCACTGCCAAGCTGTAATGCCTGAGGCTGAGCTCAGACCAGCATTAGGCCAGGGAAGCTTCCCGTGGTGTTCAGCCAGAGATCCCAAATTAAAAAGGCATCCAAACAACGGCCTCTGCTCCTGCCACCCCACACAAAACCTGCCATCTCGGGACTGTCCTTTTCCCCCTCTGGTCTGGGTTGCTTCGCCTCTATGACTGATTCGGTCAGTGGCAGGGGTTGGAACTGGGCTTTAAGGTCCCTCCCAACCCAGCCCATTCCATGATTCTGGAATTCTGGGATTGCTTATAAGCCTTCATGTTCACCTGTCCCTGCGGAACCAGCAGCTGGGGCGTAGCTGGGGCCGCCTTTCCACCGGCAAAATGGGCTTTTCCAGCTCTGCCAGAGTCTTCCCAGAGTCCCAGATGCTCCCAGAGCCTCTGGAGCATCGGTGGGCCCGGAAGGAAGCCCCACACGTGTAGCTGCGCGGGGCTGCTGGAAACTGGGGGGGTGAAATGACCCCACACGTGAGTAGGGGCTGCCTGAAACCAGCGTGGGGATGGGGGGATGAAACAGAGCCAAGATTTCAAAAATTCCATTTGGGAATCATTTCTCTCCGGCTCCACGTCAGCACAGTCTGCGGGCACGGTGGGGGGGAGATGGTTGGAGGAGAATAAAAAACGAAATAAAGACAAATGGAAATAAAGACAAATGGAAGACACCGAGGGCACCGAAGAGCCACGAAAAAACGCGGTTTAAAACCAGCAACAAAAAAAAAAAAAGCACCGCAACAATGAACCGCGGCGGGGACCCGGCGGGACCCCCGGCCCGCCCAGCCCCGCGGCGGGGGGAGGCTCTCCCAGCCCGGCCCGGCCCGGCGCGGCCCTCCCAAACTTTCCGAGGATCCAGAAAAACGCGAGGGGCGGCGGTGAGGGGCGGGGTATGGGGGTGGTGTGGGGCTCGGCC
>VXAU01001890.1:76976-112176 GCA_013399695.1 Formicarius rufipectus | reverse complement strand
CCCAGCACTGCATTCCCGGCTCACACCCCCCTGTCACACCCCCAGCACCCCCCCATTGCACATCTGGCTCCCATGCACCCCTTGCTCTCCCAGCTCCCACCTACCCACCTCACACCCAACCCACCCCCATCACTGCTCACCCACCCCCCTGTCACACCTCCAGCTCACACCCCTCTGTTACACACTCGGCTCCCCCCCATCCCACACCCCCCTGAGCAGCCCAGCCCTCCTCATTCTGGGGACCCCCAAATCCCAAAAGTCCCCTCAGATCCCCCTGTGGGGGTGTCAGCACCGATCCCTGAGCAGAAGAGACAGCCTCGACCCTCCCACGGGTGGAAATCCCCACCGGAGCGTGGCACTGTCCCTGCAGGGCAGCCTCTTCCAGCCCTCCATCTCCTGCAGGATCACCATTCCTGTGTCTCTGATGGTGGCTGGATGGGGAGGGAAATGGCATGAGAGCCATCCTTCCCCATGGAGCAATTCCCAGTGCTTTGTCCAGGCTAATTCCAAGGCCTAATGCTCCCCTTGGGAGAGGCCCCACCGCCTAATTAGTAGATGCTGATTAATAGATCCCAGACCCCTTGAAACAAGCCCATAAATCCTGCAGGAACACGCCTGTGTTTGGCTGAGAGTGATCCTTGGACACGGAGCTCCAATCCTGTCCCTCTGGCTGGCACTGCTTCCCTTGGAATGCCGTTAGGGCAGGATGGAATAAACCCTCAGGAACACGTTCTGTTGTATCCCAAAAGAGGTGCAGAGCACCGCCAGCAGGTGGGTGCTGAGCTGTGAGGAGCCCAGGGCTTAACCATCAGCTCCTGGCGGTGGGAAGAGCCAGGAAGGCTCATCCTGAAATTCCCAAGCCACAGCAATTCCCTGCATCCCATTGGAATGGTGCCTGCTGGGCTCCTTGAAATATGGGATATGTCACCAAGTAGGTCACAAGAGTTTAATAAGAACAGCAATAACATTTTTAATTAACCACCCAACCCTGCCCACTCACAAAAGACCCTCGGCCACAACATGAACCACTTTTTGGGTGAGGACAGTGATGTTTGGGGTCTGAGCTGGGGCGGGGAGATGAGTCAGGGTGTTGGGACTCCAGATGCCTCTCCCAGCCCCTGCCTGTGGTGCCAGCTGGGAGTGCTGGGCTCTGCACCCAGCAGGGTGGGCACACGTGGCTGGGTTCAGCCCCACCCCTGCCCTTGCTGGTGCACTTGGAAACCTCGCTCGGAATCACGGGCTCACGGTTGGTTTGGATTGGAAGGGACCTTTTGGAGCACATCTCATTCCACCTTCTGTNAGGGTGGGCACACGTGGCTGGGTTCAGCCCCACCCCTGCCCTTGCTGGTGCACTTGGAAACCTCGCTCGGAATCACGGGCTCACGGTATGGTTTGGATTGGAAGGGACCTTTTGGAGCACATCTCATTCCACCTTCTGTCACGGGCAAGGACACCTTCCACTAGTCAAGGTCGCTCCAAGCCCCGTCCAACCTGGTCTTGGACACTTCCAGGGATGAGGCAGCCACAGATTTTCTGGGCAACCTGTGCCAGGGCCTGCACACCCTGGGAAAGGGAGTTCAGGGGCAGCAGATGACACATGGTGGGGGATCCTGCAGGCACAGACCTAGCTGTTTTTGCCCAGGGAGGGATGAGGGAAAAGCAGCCTTTGGTCCTCTCCTTCTGCCCTCCATGACTTTTCCTTGCCCTTTCTCCAACCAACAGCAACTAAAGGTGTAAAATCCCTCAGTAAAGAGGTTTAGATGCAAACCCAGAGAAATCAGATCCTGCTCTACCATCACCTGGATGCAGACCAGGAAGGAGCTGGGTTTGCAGCTGTTCCCTCCCTGCCTTCCCTCCCCAACCTTTCACTCTGGTACCACTTTTTGGAGAACCACTTTGCCACCACAAACTCCTGTTGGTTTCACAGACCTCCGAGATTCACCCCCAGGTGTCAGAGTGGCCAAAAGGTGCAGGGCAGGTGTCCCTGGAGGTGGGCTGTGTGTCACGGCTGGTGCTGGAGGTAGTTGGCCAGGACTGTTGGGATCTCCAGCTTTCTGAGGGCGGACAGGAGGTCAGGCTGCTTCAGGAGACGCCTCATGGCCAGCCGGGACTGGGACAGCAGGGACTTGGGATGAGCTGTGCAAGGAGACAGGAAAAATGGGATGGTCACTCTCAAGAGACACAACCTGCTCCCCTCCAGCCCAGCTTTATCCCAAGGAAAAGGACATGGATACACCAAAAGTAGACAGGGTTGGATTAGACAGTCTTTAAGGTCCCTTCCAACCCAAACCATCCTGTGAGTCTTTGAAAACCAAATGTCACTTGTGCCACAGACTCAGCACCAGGATTTGCAGCAGGAGTTCCCTGGGAGCTGGGCATGGAGAGGAAATCTTCCATCCTCATGTGGAGGGAAATAAGAGCATTTTTATTTGGCACAGGCAGGATAGGAGAGCCCAAGCTGAGCAGCAGAGGGGAGGGGAACTGTGAAAGGCACACTTGAACCCAACAGCTGAGTGGAATTACCAGGATAGGGGAATCACAGGACCATGGAATGGCTTGGGTTGCAAGGGACCTCAAAGCTCATCTCGCCCTGACACCTTCCATGTGACCAGGTTGCTCCAATCCCCCATCCAACCTGGCCTCGAGCACTTCCGAGGATGCGACAGCGCTCGAGCGATGCTGCCAAGGGGGCTGAGGCTTCAGAAGAGCCGCAGTAAGACTTTTGGGAAACAACAGGAAGGGGAATGAAGCAAAAGCAAGGCCCAAAATGAGTTAACTGTCTCGTTAGAGAGTTGCAGACTGACTGCTCTGCTTAGCTGGTATCTGATGGGTAGCTTGTTCTATTCTGTTTTCTAGACCAAAAACCTTGGATAGAAGCTGGGAGTCCTGTACCCCAGGACCGAGTGGTCATAAATATAGACAAGGGAGGCATTTGAGGGGGCCATGAACCAAGGGGCTTTGCACAGCTCAGCAAGTGAGTTGGCTAACAAGGAAAGGGGAAAAGTTCAGCGTGAGGAAGATGAGAAGATGACTCCCAGGGTGAGGCTGAAGGCTGGAACAACCACCTAACAACAGTGCCGAGAGAAGATTCTGGAAGGCTCTGCCCCAAGCCCCGCCTGAACTCGACCTCCTATGAATATGATAATCAGATGATAAAACTGCACGAATATGTATGTTAGGATTATGTAATCCTGAATGTCAACTGGATAAATTACCTCGATTCTCGCTGAAACTTTGCAGCGAGCTTGAGTGCCTCGCTCCCCAGAGCTGCAACAAACACCTTTGCAGCTCAAAGACCAAATTGTCTCTGGGCACTTCATCTATTTCACACTTTTTGCATCAGGAACCAGAAGTGCCGAAAGAGCCAAACCCACGCCCCTCCCTCGGCATCCCCCCCACCCGTGGCGGGTTACCCCTGGCGTGCAGCAGCAGCTCCAGCCCCTCGCTGCGCGGGGCCGGCCCATCGGCCGCCACGCTGGGCAGGTACACGTTGGCCCCGAAGTCGATGAGCAGCCGCACGAAGTCCCCGCGGCCGCCGTGCCGCAGGCACGTCTCCAGCAGCGTCTTGGGCTCCTTCACCTGGGCCACGACGCCCGGCGTGGCGCAGTTGTAGTTGGGCTCGGCGCCGTAGAGCAGCAGCGTCCTGAAGCAGTCCAGGTGGCCGTAGGCGGCCGCCAGGTAGAGGGGCCCCGAGCAGAGGGCACCAGCACCGGCAGCCCACGGTGGCAGCCGGGGCTGCACGTTGGGCTCGGCGCCGCGCTCCAGCAGCAGCCGCAGGATGGCCGTGTGGCCATCCCGGGCGGCCACCAGCAGTGGGGAGCAGTTGTTGTAGAGGCTGCCGGCCGGGCTGGCCCCGGCGCCCAGCAGGGCCGCCGCGCACTCCCGGTGCCCGTGGCTGACGGCCACGAAGAGCGGCGTCTGGGCCTTGACGTCCAGCCCGTCCACCTCGGCCCCGTGTGCCAGGAGCACCCGCAGGCTGCGGAGGTGGCCCCGGGCGGCCGCCAGGCGCAGGGGGGTGCCGGGGACCCCCCAGCCGCTGCGGCGCTCGATGAGCCTCTTGTACCTGGCCTGGGACAGCAGGCGGTCCAGGGTGGCGTGGTCGTCCCGGGACACGGCGCGGGTCAGCTCCTCGCTGTCCTCCGCGTCCTCCTCGGTGGTGTCGGCGTCGTTATCGTGTCTGGGTTGGAGCATGGAGAGCATCTTGTGGATGTCCATCAGGCTCATTTTTGGGGGGGTCTGTCGCATCGTCAAGGGTGAAGGCAAAGATCTGCAGGGCAGCGAAGCCGGGTGAGAACTGATGCCACCAGCAGCTTTTTGGTGTTATTTTTAATACTCAGTGTGTGGAAGGTTAATAAAAGCAGTAGGCAAAGGGCAGGGGATTCTGATGGTGCTGGCTGGCAGGACTGTCCTGCCACCACAGTGAGGAAACCCACGTGGAGAAGGGCTGAGGCCACCACAGAGGTCGAAGCTGCAGCAGGTATGTGTGTCATGTTTCCATAAAATCGTGGGTTAGTTTGGGTTGGAAGGGACCTTAAAGATCATCCAGCTCCATCCCCTGCCTTCCACTTCCAGGGACACCTCCCACCAGCCCAGGTTGCTCCAAGCCCCATCCAACCTGGCCTTGGACACTTCTAGGGATCCAGGGGCAGCCACAGCTTCTCTGCCCAACAGGTGCCAGGGCCTGCCCACCCTCACAGCCAACAATTCCTTCCCAATATCCCACCTAACCCTGCCCTCTGGCAGTGGGAAGCCATTCCCCCTTGTCCCATCCCTCCATCCCTTGTCCAAAGTCCCTCTCCAGCTCTCCTGGAACCCCTTTAGGTCTCCCTGGAGTCCTCTCTTCTCCAGGCTGAATAACCCCAACTCTGAGCCTGTCTCCACCTCCGTGGGCTCCTCTGGACCTGCTCCAGCAGCTCCACATCCTTGTACTTTGATCAAGAGCCTGCCAAGAGACTTGACTGGGGTGTTGGAGCTGAAATGCCGTGCTGGGAAGCTCTCAGGCTTTTTAAATTGCTTTTTTAAATTGTTTAATACCATACCCCTGCCCCCGAGGGGGTGAAGGGGAAGAGATTACTCGGGGAATGCTCAGACCTGGAGCTCAGGAAGGCTCTGGGTGCCACAGGATCTTTCAAGGTTCCTGCACCCACTGCTGGGTGAAGCCTCCCATTTTCCAAACCCTCAGCATTCCCCATCCAGTTCCCCCTGGAAAAGAGGGGGGAAAGAGCAGGAAGCAGCTCTGCTTTGTTCCTGGTGGGGGTCCTGTTGGGAGTCTGCGATTCCAAGGGTTTCAGGCAGCCTCAATGAAAAGTTGGCAGTGCTGGAAGGTTTTTACCCCCTACCAGTTTTTATAGGGGTTGGGTTTCAAAACAGGGGATGAGGTGAATGTGAAGGGAGTCGGTTTGATTGGGGATCAAACATCTTTCAGCCTCTTCCCTCCCAAAATGATGCCAGCGTTAGAATTCCATGGATTTCCTCCCTGTTCCTGCTGGAGCCCCGGCGACAGGGATGCAGGAAGGGTCTGGGATGTTGATAGTGAGAGGTTTGGGGTGGTGGGAGGAAGGGGGGGATGCTGAGCTGACCGACCCCTCGCACATGCTCTGGGTGCAGGGGGCAGCCCCAGAGGCCGAGGGGCAGCAGGGGACAGGAATGTGACGTCCCGGTGGCACCTGAGCAGCTGGAAATGGGATGGGCAGAGGAATTCCTCGCCAGCCCTGCGGCATCTCGGGTTTCCCGGGGAGAGGCGGCGGAGGCAGAGCTCGCTCCCTGCTCCGCCCTCCCCTCGGAGCAGGCAAAGAACAGAGAAATGAAGAACAGAGAAATGAAGAACAGAGAACCGGCCCGTCCCAAACCCGCCCCCGAGCTCCGAGAGACCCCAATACCGGGTCGGCAGCGCGGCCGGGGCAAGGGGGACAAGCCTGAAGGCTCCGAGGGACGGCAAAGCCTCCCCCCGTTATCCCAGGTTGGACAGAAACCTGTGGAATTGGGACATTGCTGTTCTCCATTAGGCACGATGATAATGAGCTCTGGAGCTTTGGGATCACCCCATCCCCGTGGCTAATGGGGTCTGGGAGGGTTTTCGGAGATCTGATTGGAAAAGGAAGTTGTATTCCAAGTGCTACTCCCAAGGGGAATGGTGTCAACGAGTAAAGGAGCAGCTGTAATGTTTCCTGACCCCACAAACAGAGCCCCAAAGGGAGGGCACGGGGGCAGTGGAAGGGTTTGTGTGAGGAGCTCACGGAGGTTCCCCAACCAGAAGAGCCCAAACCAGAGTTCATGGAAACGTGGAGTGGTTTGGGTTGGAAGGGACCCACCCCCTGCCGCGGGCAGGGACACCTTCCACCAGCCCAGGTTGCTCCAAGCCCTGTCCAACCTGGCCTTGGATGCTTCCAGGGATCCAGGGACAGCCACAGCTTCTCTGCCCAATATGTGCCAGGGCCTCCTCACCCTCTGAGAACGTCACCATGTCCTGAGCTGGAAGAAGCTGCCCAGGCATCCTTTGATCCCCCCAAAAAAGAGGCTGTGACAGAGAACACACCTGTACAAACCAGTTACCTCCCATGTCCCTCCACCACCTCGGGGTGCTGCCTTACCTGGGCAGGGGGCTGCTCACAGCACCTGAGGCTGTGAGGGTCCCATGGCGAGCCCTCCTGTGGGTTAAACCAAACCAGAGGAGCAGGAGAGGAGGCTCTTGCTGTGCTGGGGGTGGACACTCTCCCCGTGTGGCCACCACGCCGAGCCCACGGCTGCAGTGCCGCGGCGGGCGGGGGCTGCGGCACGGGGGGCTAATTTTAGCCCCTCTGGGGTTTTATCTTACCACTTCCATTCTTGGAAAGTTCCCCCTGGGTAAATATAGAGAGGGCAGCGAGGTGGGGGGAGGCTGGGACAGGTGCTGGAGGCTGCCTGAGCAGACACAAAGCCTTTGCTCCTGCATTTCCTTGGGGAAATCACAAGGAATGGGCGGTTTGGGGTCCCCTGCCAGGGCAGCGCCAGCCTCGACGTTACCTTGGCTGCTGCCAATCACTCAGATTCCCTCTTAACCCCTCTCCTGAACCACCCTGTCCCTTCAGAGCAGCAAAAACGGCCACTTGCATCATCCAGATTTGTTTATTGGACACCAGAAGGACAAAGGGCATCAAAGAGAGTCCAGATTTCCCACCTGAGCTGCTCCTTCTCTCCCAGCTGCATCTGCCAGAAGGAGCCACAGCCGTGGCTTGGTAAAATGAAGCAGCAGAGAGGAGGGCAGAAAACTTCCCAGGGCAAACAAAAAGTGTGGGGCAGTGCTGGGGCTCTTATCAAAGGCTGTCAGCTGGGAAGTGTCGTGGTATTTTATCCAGCCCCCTTGAAACCCTCTTGGAAGTCCCTGGTGGAGGAGCAGGAACACTCTGGCACTTGGAGGCAGCGTTATCAGTGGCACACGAGAACGAGAGGGGACCCAAATGATCCAGCAGGAACATCTGCTGCAAGAAGTGAAATCAGGGGGCTCTGCAAAATGTGGGATGGCCCCCACGTCAGCACCACCTAGTTTTGTAGTGGAAAGTCTGGAACAGCTGGAAAAGGCTCAGCATTGATTGGTTTTGGACTTTTGGCTTCCTCGTAGTTTCACTGCCCAGATTCACAGAAAAAGAGGTTATTAATTCAGAAAGGTCACTTTCCCAAATGGAATGATGGAGTGGTATGTGGATAAACATCAGAGCAGGAGAGGGGAGTGCAGGGTTTGTTGAGTGTGGGGGTACTGCTGTCAGAAAAGCTGGCTGAAATCCACAAACCCCAGAAATAAAAGCAGCCATTAAAAAACGAGAGCATTACAAAGGGAAAAAAGGAAATGCAGACAACAGAGTGAATGCATGTTAGAAAATGTGAAATGCAGGAAACTTCAAGATGAAAGGAAAATCCTTGAATGGGAAATTAATGATAAACTGCTTCTCTTTTGTTGTTGCTGCTGCTGTTTACTTGTTAGTCAAGGAAGATCTTAGAAACAAGAGCAGCTCTTTGATAAGGAGCAGAATAATCCCAATACTGATGAGGCAAAGCTGAGGAAACACTTGCTGAGGATCCTTCCCAGCTGGAATCACACACGGACACGCTCCTGGTGCTCCCTGCACTGCTGCAGGAACGTGTGTCACACATCTCCCGTGGATATTTACAGCTGGACAGCCAGATAAACCCTGAGGGGAGCCCAGGGTGACCCACTGTGGATAAACTTCCCAGTGTTTCAAAGTCCAGGGAAGGCCAAGGAGTCCAGAGAAGCCTGTACCTTTAGGAGCTGCCCTGAGCCAGAGTCTGACCCACCCTGTGCTCCAGCAAAGCAACTCTTTCTCAGCTCTCCCTTAACTGGGGAAGAATTAGAGGGCAGAAGTATATTTAATGCCAGTCAATAAGGTTTTTTGGGAAGGGAAATCCTGTCCAGAGTTGCTCCCATTAAAGAGATTATACTTATTAATGCAGCTGAGGAGAGCTAATGAGCTTTTGGATTTCAGGCTGCTAAGCATCCTGATTTAAAAGTTTAGAGCTAAACAGTCTCAAATAAATGATTTTGCAGGGATTAGGGATTTACTAACAGTCCTCAAGGTCAGAAACACAGAGTTGTTGAGTGGGGCTACTCGTGCCTTTGAGCTGTGAGGCACTGCCAGAGCACAGCGAAGCCTGGGAGTTTCCCCCTGTGCTGATCCCATTCCAACACTTCTCCCTGTGGATTCTCCGGGCCACCTTCTCACCACCCAGCCTGGAGGTGGCTCCAGCAGCCCCGTGATTCGGGAATTACCCAGCAGAGGGCACAGCCACCACTCCAAGGGCCCCTCGCAGGCTCTTCCCAATGTATCTGGTGCCTTTGCACACATGAAGGAGGAATATCCAGGAGTTGTAATTCCTTGAGGAATTTCAGCAGCATTGGCTCCGTGCTTCCAGAGTCTCCCTTCTGGAGAGTGGAATCATTGGATGGTTTGGGTTGGGAAGGGCCTTAAGAACCATCCAGTCCCATCCCCTGCCATGACCAGGGACACCTTCCACTGGAACAGGCTGCTCCAATTTTATCCAACCTCGGGCACACGCAGAGATGGGGCAGCCACACCTGAACAGGTGGAAAGGGACAGGGACAGCACCTGTCAACTCTGAAGATCCACCCAGGGGAGTTTTTTGGGGGTTGTGTATGTATTTATGGATTCCCACTCACTGGATTCCCTGCCAAGCGGGCTCCAAGATCTGTTCTGTGTTGGGAGAGAGGAAGAAAAGATCAGCTTTCTAAGCATCTTTGACTTTTCCCAGCCCCACTGCCACGGGAAGCAGGACCCTGCTGAATTACGGAGTAACCCTTACTCAGGGTCAGCACCTACTACAAGCTGTGCTAAGAGTTGTTACTCCAAGGGATATGGGGTTTTGTAACCCCCCCTCAAACCTTCTACTCCCCTCAAGAGCAGGAAAACTCAGTTTTCAGGAGATCACTCCAGTCTGTAAGCTGTTTGCAGGCAAGAGAAGCTACAATTAACACACCTTCTGTCCAAATTTCCCCCAAATGGAAATTGCAGCTTTATCAATTCTACTCAGTGTTAATGCTAATAATCCAATTAAATGCAAGGCAAGTCTAATTAAGGAAAATGAAGGATTTCACTGGCAACATTTATGAACGTTTAAAATTAGCAAGAAGGAAAAAAGGCTGTGAGACACCCGGGGACTGAGTATACCCAAGTGTCAGGCCGAATTTTTTTGCCTCAATACATAGAAAATCTCCATTTTTATGGTGTACAGTGTGGTGGGAAACATTCCCCGGGGGCTGGGTAAGAGGTCTGGAGTCTGTTCCTGGGGCTCCCGGCCACACCCTGCCCCTAACGAGGAGGGAATGCTCAGGATCAGCATCTCCTGCCAGGTCCCGTCCCCAGCACTCAGCTCCCGCACCTCCCCCTCGAGAATTAAACCCCTCTTTCAGAATTGATTACTAAACTAGCCCGCATTGCTCTGCCAGGCACAGATTTAACCCATCCACATGCAGTTCCCAACTCAAACGGCAGCCTGAAGCATTTGACAAAACCTTAAAAGCATCATATAAACCCCTATCACCTCATTGGTCTCCCCTCTGCAGATTTAATTGCAGCCTTTGACTGGTGCTGCACAGCTCTAAGTGAGTAAGTCAAGTTCTGACTCCAGCCGTGTTCATAAAGCAGGTTTTGCACCTGGAATCTCCCTCTTCCTTGAGCATTCTCCCACCTCACCTTTGGCTGCACTCAAAAAATGCAACACCTCACGTTGGCTCACGAATGGGATGAAGGGGGCATTTTGAAATCAGCACTTGACCTGTGGATTCTTCACTCCAATGTCTTTGAGAAAATCTCCTCCCCCGGAGCCTGGATCAGCCAGGAAGGTCCAAGGGGCCAGGAGGTCTGTTTGCTCCTCAGAAAGCTTCTGGAGTCACCTGTGGCTGAGGGAACAGTTTTCAGGGGGAAGAAAACACTGAAGAGACTTGGCTTTATTATCTATTTGGGTTTCTAGAGAAAGAAGAAAAGAGCGTATCAGAGCAGCACAGTGTACAGAAGATACTAAGATGTAACTCAGCTCCACAAGTATTATCACTTTTTGGGTGTTTTTTAAAGACCCTGAGCAGTCCTGCCCCCCCAAACCACCGAGGCCACCAAGTGGCTCCACGCTCACTCATTACTTGAGCGCCTTTAATTGACTTGGCGCTGCCAAGTGCAAAGTTGTGCTCTGAGTTAATTAACGAACAATGGAGAGCCCAGCCACTCACTTTCAAAAGGCAAGGTGTTTATTTTCTGTAGGGAATAAAAACAAACTGCAACACAAGTGGAACTTCCCGGGACAGACACATTCCGAGAGGACAGTCACAGCGCTCCTCCAGACACGTACACTCCTTTTCTTCAGCAGTGCAGCAACTCCAGTGCCACCCAAGGCTGCTCTGGAGCAGGAGGTGCCATGGACACCCCTCAGCAGTGCCAGGGACAAACCCAGACACGCCGACACCTCCAGCCAGCACTGGGCACCTGCTCCAGGCATGGTCCTACCTGGGGCACTCTGTGGAGGACAGGGAAGCTCCACGTGGGCCCAGCTGTGCAGAACAGGGTCCGGTGCTATGGGGGACCCCAGGAGGATCTGGTAGGTGGCATCCAGATGCATAGACAGCCACAGATGGCAGGGGAGACACCCCAACCACCTGGACCTGCAGAGGTGCCAAGGGGATGGTGGGCATCAACTTGATGTCATTATTGAAACACCTGCCCTAACAAAGACACCGACTGTGGTTGGCGCCCACCTGGCTGCCCACACGAGGACTTCAGTCACCTGCCTCCTCAGCTAATTAATCAAGTGCTGGGTAGTAATTAATTAACAGAACGACCACATTCAGAGCAGCTTCTTCCCTTCAGGGAAGAGCCTGGATGTGTGTCAGGGACAGGATGTAAACAAGGAATAACTGGGTTAGTCCCTATAAAAAACTCAGAGTGGTGGGACAGGGATGGGGTTGGAATCCTTCTGGACATCCATCACTACACTGTGCCAAAGAATGCCCCTCTGGGCTGCCCAGGGAGCAGGTTTGCCAGGAGGTACCTGCAACGAGAGCTCTTCCCTCGGGAGCTCCTGAGGACTCGCTGCCCCCAAACCTCCTGGGAAGAACAGGATCTTCAACACGGACACTCCAACTGGAGCCCCACAAGGTCTCACTCCAGGTGGAGGAGCTCCGTGCACCTTCCCCTCCTGGCAAATCCCTCTCTCCATTGTTCCAGAAGCTTCCTGAAGCCAAGCAAAGCTTCCCAGCTCCCTCCAGGCAGGTGTCCTCTGTCCCAGCCAGGCTGGCTCTGTGTACCAGGGAGCAGCCACATTCCAGGGGGAATTTTCTTCCAAGGACTGAACTTCAGAGCAACCACTGGGCACAGGAAGAGACCAGGCAGCCAGGAGTAAATTACACATAAAAGCTTTAACAAGCTGCTTTTTCTCACCCACAAAGAGGTCAGTGGAGAACTAAAACTATGGACAAACCCATTTATTCCCTTTTTTTTTCTTTTTTTCTGCAAACAGCACCAATTGCATTTTCTCTACCACAGGCAACAACTGCAAAACAACACACAGTTTAAGGACCCACCAGAGTGAAGTTCACATGAGGACATTTCAGCTGAGGAATGAAGCTGCACAGGTCCCTCTTCTACTTCAAAGGAGGAGTTTTAACACAGAGCATGACAAGGTTACACGTGGTTGTAGCACAAGAGACAGTGAGCACAGACAGGGAGCCTCAGAGGGTCCTGCTGAAGCAAGAGGGGCTCCAGAAAAGAAAGAGTTTTCCACAAAGAGCCCAAGCCCAGCAAACCAGATGCCTCCTCCCTCCCAGTTCTCCAAGTCAGAGGAATCCAAATGGAAGGAAGTTGCACTGTTCACTGAACAGCTCCAAATAAAACCAGGATTTATAACCTCAGGGCACATGGAAGCTCCACTGGGAATAAATAAGTCACAGTTAAGTCTCACTTAAGGAGTGCTGGCAGAAGCAGATTCCTGTGGAACAGCTTTTCCACTCCTTTAACACTTCCAGGGAACAGAGAATCAGGTCAGCAGGACACTCCATGAGGGGGGAACACAGACTTTCTAGAAGGCTTCAGGAAGGAGATCCCATCTGACCAGAGATGATCTTTTCTGCTCTTCAAACACCCCAGTTACCATCAGAACTAAAAAACTTCTTGCAAATGGATTTTCAAACCACTAAGCTCATGGAAAGCCAGGAATCTTTTCCAGCTCCATATGTTACAGACCAGCATGAATGATTTTTAATATGTTGCAGATTAAATCCCAGAGGTTTAAAAAGACAGGAAATTAATTTCTGGGGTCTGGCTCTGTTTTGTATCTCCAAGCATTAAGCCACCCATTGTTTTGTCACTGAAATCAAAAGCAGCAAGATTACTACAAGTTTACTAACCCTGCAGTGTTGGTGCTTCTATACACCTGTAGTAACACTGTAGTCAAGAGGATTTGTGGAAATCAGCATCACTTTTGAGGAATAATCAATAATAATTGAACTTTTTCCAGGTATTTTGTGGCAATTGCAAAGACAAGGCAATGTGTAAACATTTACAGACTCCTTCTGCAAGTTGGTTTTTATACAACAGTTAACCAAGGGCATGCTTAAATCCTTCATGAGTCAGTTAAAACCCTCTACAATTCTGTACCTCTAATGAAAATCTGAGATATTAAAAGAACTCATGATATCTAGAACACCCGATCCTAAAAAGTGCCTGTTTTGGCCTCATTTCCCATTTTGGAATTCTCCAAGTTGGCACATTCTTGTACCACCTGGAAAGAAAAGCCAGGGCTGCTCCATCACTCATGGCGGGGGGGGCAGCATTTCAGGTGCCTGGTTTTTAATCCATCAGCCCTTTCAGCTCCCACTCCTTCCCCGAAAACAACTCTATGACTGGTTTTATGACTGACAAGCCCTCCATACTAAAAAATCTTCCTCTTTGCCACTGCAGGCAGTGCAGAAACTCTGTGTTCTCAGCCACTGCCCTTTCTCCTTGGGTCTTTTGATATGCTTAATAAAATAGTGAGACAGGGGAATTTGTGGTTGTTTCTTCCCTCCTTTACCTTGAGCACCAAACCTGCTCCAGTGACTTCACCCTGGGTTACAAACCCATGAGGGACAGCTATTGCATTCTTATGGAATGTGTCTACTCCTTATTGAAGGCTGGGAAAGCTTCAATATTTTCTTTACAAAAGACAGATTTTAAAACTCAGTGCCAGCACCTAATTTAAACAAGAGCACCAAAAGCAGGCAGAAAAGCATCCTGAATTAAGCTGCACAATCAAGCACATCTACAGAAGCTTGTCCAGCACGTGGACTGTGGGATGGTTCTCCTGGGGGTGGTGGTACATCCTGCACCTCTCTGTGACCTCAGAAAGGCTCCCTGGCAAACAGCACCTGGGCTGAGCTCCTGAGCTCATCAGGAACACTGCCAGTTGTCCCAGGAGCTCCTGGTTTTAACCAACAGCCTTGCAAGCTGATTTTTCTTGCCTTGGTGACAACCCAAGCAGAACATTTTTATTATTGACCCAAATTGTGCCCAGGGTGGAAAATAACTATGGACCAATAAAGAGGGGAGACCCTTGGAGCTCTCCTGGACCATGGAGGGCTGCACCAGCCTCTCCCTTGGAGCAGGACACCCCTCAGAGCCAGAAAATTCTCAAGTTTGCTCTGCTTGGAGGACGCTGGAATGACCACAGAGCCTGGACTGAAACCTCAACCCTTCAAAAAGGCATCCAACAGGAGTCCTTCAGTGAACCCCAGGGATTTTCCCTGTACATACTCCCTTAGGGCCATGGGAATGTGACTATGCCACGGAAAAATGGACTGGGAATGTTGCTCTCCAGGATTCTTAAGTACTTCAGGGCTGCAAGGGAGCTCAGCCTCCAGGTGAGTTCCTGCTGTGCCTGCAGTCAATCCCCTGGGAATGCTGTGACTTGTGCACCTCCAGCTATGGATTCAGGGCTGTTAACCTCAAGTGCTGCTCATGGTTCTATGAAACCTTCAGGCCTGAACTGTAGGCCAAGCCCAGGGCTCAGTTTGGCAGCAGGTCCACCTGAACCTTGTGCCTCAACAGGTCGGTCTCCCCTGTTCCTTTTTACCCACGCCCAGTCTACACATGGAGATAATGTTTGGTTGATCTGAGCTTTAAAATGATTGATTTTCTGGGTTTGTTTGCTTTTTCTCCGCATGCTCTAACTACTAATAAGCAACAAAGTGAACTTGCCCAATTAACTTGGTCACACTTCCACTGTTCCATGAAACCAGCTTTGGCTGGGGATTCTTTTGAGATTCATTTGTGACCCTGGGACACCAATTCCTTGGGGAGGAAAGCCCCTATTTCTTCACAGGGCTTCTCTCTAAATGCAAGAAACATCTCTGTTTTAAACCTGCAGCCTTGAACTATATCCCCAGCTGAGATTCCAGCACTCTGGAGAATCCAAGGAGTGCTAACAAGGCCTGGAGCCCCAGCCACGTGCCAAGGTGTCCATCACTGCATGTTCCAAGAAGGGGTCACATCCCAGTTTACATTTCGTCACAGAACTACACAGTTCATTGCACAGTTCCACATCTTGAGGGTACAGACAAAACGTCTCAACAGTTCATGTAACTTTAACATCCAGGATAATATTCCTCAACAAGTGATGGAATCATTTTAAGCCCCATTTCAGTAACAGGATAGAGCTCATCTGTGTATTGTTGCCTAATCAACTGATGTGGGCAAAGCACACTGATCCCAGCTTAGAGCAGATACTCTTGCTTCAGTTTAACCAAGATCATAAAATAAGAGAAAAAAATCCCACGTAAATGTTTTCCTATCTTTTCTCATTTCTTATCCTCCCTGTGGTCAAAAGTCCTTAAGTTACAGATTGACTCTGGCTTGCTGCAGTCCCACATCAGTAAATGAGGCCCAGAACGACTTGTTCTTGGAGAGGTCAGCTTAGAAAGCAGCTCCTGAACTCAGGGGATCAGCAAAGAGCCTGGAGAAGCAGCAGCAGGCAAAAACCTGCTTAAAAACACTGACTACAAAGCCCCAACACTACACTCCACACTACAGGACTAGAAGTAGCACACGGTGTGGCTGGACACGAGAACTGTCTCAGAGAAAGGCACAGGGGGTTTGGTTTTGTGTAACAAGGAATTTGTGCATAGGAAACAACAACTGACTCAGTTCTGCTACAAGGTGAGGGGCCATGCAGAGATTCCTTCACAGCTAAGAAGGGGTGGGGGGTTTTAAGATCAGCTGACCTTTTTGATCATTTTAAGATGCCCTTGTACCAGCACTGAGCACAGACATTGCATCCTTCCTGCTCTGGTGGCAAACACCACCCAGCTCCCAAGGCTCACTGGCTAAGATTTCTTCCAGCTTGAAACACCAGCACTGGCACGCAGACCCAAACCTTAGAAACACATGTGTTTCCACCAAAACCAAGTTCCCAGAGCTCCAGGCACCTCCTGGGTGGCTCTGCATCATTCCAGCTGCACAGGGATGTGTCCCAAACCCAACCTGCTCCCTCAGCACACCTGTACTCACTGTAAAGGGGGGGTGTGGACCCCATGGGGCTCAGCCCAGCAGGGCCTGCTGCCCCCACCAGTTCTGGCTCCTCACTGGTGCTGAGCCCTCCCAGAGCTCCTCACTGGTGCTGAGCCCATCCACAGCTCCTCACTGGTGCTGAGCCTTCCCACAGCTCCTCACTGGTGCTGAGCCTTCCCACAGCTCCTCACTGGTGCTGAGCCCTCCCAGAGCTCCTCACTGGTGCTGAGCCTTCCCATCCTTTGCTGCGCAGTCCGAGGTCTCCGTGGGCGCACTGAGCTCCTGGTGGGGGTGGGACAGGTTCTCCTTGTGCTTCTGGTCCACAGATGACCCCACAGCCCCTGGCGAGGCCCCATTGCTCAGCACAGGGGGTGCTGCCCCTCCACAGTCCGGGGCAGTGTTCCCCACCGGGGCCTTGGGGGCGGGATGTCCTGGTTTAGGGACGGAGGAAGGTTCACCAGGCAAAGGGCCGTCGAGGAAAGGAAGTTTCTACACAGAGAAAAAGATGTTAAAGTAAAAATTAATGAAAGCTGTTATTCCCAGATGTACAAAAAAACCAGCTGCCAGCACAACAGCCCTGGGCCAGTGCCTCTTTTGCAACGCTGAAGCACAGGGGCACAGATCCTTACTAAGATCAGTGTTTAATTAATAAAGCTGGAGCTTTCAGCACCCCCATTAACCTGGCAAAGGACACTGAGAGTCTTTCTTGTCACTGGTGTATTTTCAGATGGCTCTCCCACTACTGCCTATTAGTTTGTTTTTAATACAGCCAGAAAATCCATTGCAAGCAGAGCCCTGTCATTCAATACCTCACTTTGCCCAGCCTGCTGAAACAGCCCTTCAGTGCTGATATTCAAGCCCAGCTACATTTGCCAGAGCTACCATGTGAGTGAAGGTATTTTGTGCCTCACATTTTCCAGTTCAGATGCACTGTCCTCCAGTTCCACCTTCTGGCTCATGCAGCCCAGCAGATGATCCAACACACACTGTTTTGGGTGCATCCCTTTGTCGAAGCGATTGTACATCCCACACCAAAACCTCAGGAAGAGGGAGAGAGAAGGGGATTAGGAGCTCACCTGTACACCAATGGCAACACACCAAGCTGCTGTTTAAGTGGAGAATTTTCAACAACTTGAGGCAGGTAAAAAACTGCCCCAGCCTTGGATTATAAAATGCTGTGTCAGTGGGCAAGCTTTCGTGAAGTTCAAAATCCTGGCAGTAGATATTAGCATGGGATGAAAATACACTTTGTTTTTTCTACAGAAGAGTCACCAGAGGTTTGGGCAGTTCACCTTCAAGTCCTCAGTTTGCCTGACCTCCCCAGCTTTTATTAAAACTCTTTGGCCACCAGGAACCACACATCACATGTGCATCCCCCTCCCTGTGAGCAGAGCCCAGAAACAAAGCAAACCTCAGCACTGCCCCCACAACACCTTGGGCAAGCAACCAGGACCCTCTTCTGGGGCAAAACACCCTGAGTGCATCAGCCTGGGTGTGGCTGGGCACCAAATCCCTGCTTGAAAAACTTCCTTAATATATATTAAAAAGGAGGAACTTTCTCAAACAACTGTCCACCCTATGACTTAAATGTGACAGAGCAAGCAGACAGGGGGTGTGTGGTTCTATCTGCATTTGAGGTTCTGCTTTTTTCCTTGCCTTTCTCCACCCTCTTTCTCAGCACCAAAGGAAAAAGATGAGTCTAACTTAGAGCACCTGCACTTATTCAGCAACTACCTGTGCACTGCTGCTCTCAAGTCTATGGGTGAGGAATGGAGGGGATGGGTAAAACAAACCAAGCTGATCAGTGCATGTTTATTTTATTAAACCTGAATTATCAATCTACATTATGGTGAAAAAAAATGCCCCCTCCTTCTTAAATGAGCAACTTACTGGAAACTGAAAGGCAGTGTGTTTGGTTGAAGCTCTTTGTAGGCTGTAAACCCTCTGTACAAAGGATTTCTCAATTCCTGCTTCCTCTGTAAGAGGAAAGGCCACAGAGAATGGGTCTTCTCAAAGATTCTGTCAAGCACAAACAGTGGGTTAATAGTTGGGGATTAAAAACTCCAACTGTTTGGAGTAGAATTAAGGGAGCTATGAATTATTTTCACACATTATCTGATTAATTAGATCAACACAAGATGCATCCCTGAGGAACAGACACTCCACTACCCAGTCCAGCAGGGGTATTTACAAGTTATTCCTGTGGTCCAAATGAAAACATTTGTCTTCCGGGATATAATTTTTCAGCCTCTCTCAGGACAATGTTACCCTTAACCAATCAAGAACTGCATTACAACACACAAACACACTCAACCTGCCCCTCCTCTGATATTCCAATTGGCTTCTGGGCTGCAGGCCCTGCCAACTCACCTGAGATCCTCCCGCTCCTTGTGGCAGGTGCCGAGGAAGTTGCCAAACTGGCAGGAGAAGACGTGGTCATGGATTTCCAGGAGGAAGCGCTCATTGAACTCGAAGGAGCAGGGGAACTGCTGCATCAGCTGCCACACACACTCCACAAACTGAGTGAACACAGGGGACACTTCCCTGGGGTCCCCATCCAGATGGCCACACCTGCAGGCATTCCAATGGGCAGGGTTCAATCCCGGGCCCCCCAACACAAAAGGAAAACTCACCATGGAACTGGAACATTCCCTGTCACTTCCTCAGGCTTGTGCTTTGAACTCGGTGAAGCCCCACAGTGCCCTGGTTATGGTGTCCAGGACCAGTTTGTCACTGGGTGGGGGTGGATTCTAAACCCTCTCTGCCATTGTCTCATGAACTGCCCACCACAGACCACTGGCAGCAGCTGCCCAGGGCACACCGACCCCTCAGGGCACAGGGGGGGTTTGGGAACTTCTGGCAGATAAGGAAGTTTTCCTGTCTCCACACCAATGACTCAGAGGTGAGAACTCCCCTCCAGGGAGCCACCAGCACCTTCACACCCACCTCAGGGCTCATGTCTGCTCAGGGGCCACCAGGGATGCCAAAAACATGCCAGGATTGACCTCCCAGAGTAAATCCCCCCTTGGGGAACTCCCCACCCTGGGGCAGGGACTGGGCGTTCCCAGCTGAGCCCAAGCACAGATGAGCTTGGGGTTTGGGGACTGGGACCACTGGTGGGATCCAGAGGAGGAGCAGAGCCTCCCCAGGACTGCACTGCCACTCTGCACCACACTGATCATCATCTTCACCAGCAGGTTCCTTCTTTCTGTCCACTCTGCCCTCAGGGGCCCCCCGTGGTGCTCAGCACAGGGGCTGGTGAGCCCCATCCTGCTCGTGCCCCACTGGGCTGGGCTGCACAGCTGGTTTTGTATCACAAATGAATTTTCCTTCTGTCTCAGTGTATTTATTGTGATCCTTTTATGAAATTGTCCTTCTGACTTGCAATGACATTCTGAGTTGGATTGATTTCTCATGCTGGTTTAACTAAACCAGCACACCCTGTAAAACAGGAGCTGAGATCTTCTGCCAGGGGAGGACTGCAAGAGAAGTAACATTCCTTATCAGGACACTCCTGAAGGCTGCCCAGGGCACTGGTGGAATCACCATCCCTGGAGTGGATGTGGCACTTGGGGATGTGGGTTAGTGGTGAAGACGGTAGTGGGTCAATGGGTGGACTTCAGGATCTTGGAGGGCTTTTGCAATCTTAATGATTCTGGGATTTTATGATTAGCACTCCTCAAATTAAAAAAATTCCAGGTAGGAAAACACTCAGAAATCAGACAATTTGTTCAAGCCTGTGATTCTGCAAAGTAATAAAACCCCACTGATGTAGTAATAGCCATGGCAGATACTGCCTTTTTGTCCCCAACTCCAGGATTTTCCAGATCTTCTCTCCCCTGTCCTGTATTTTCATTTGTAGTTTACATGGGAGCACATGACCCTGAAACACTGTACTGGTTTCCCAGTCAAGCCCTACCCAGCCATTCTGCCCAAAAAAACCTGCTCCTCTTACCTGTGAGAGAACTTGTGGCCCATTGCAATCCACTCCTTTTCTATGAGAACCTGCAGTTTCAAAACAGGGATTAAGAGAAGGGGTTAAAAAGGCAAAATGAAGCCTTTGATGCTAAAGCCTAGAAAGCTGCTGAGCCTGCTGTTCCAAGTACATCCACAGAAACCAATGGAAACAGGAACTGGGATTTGCAGATTATCCAGGTACAAGTGCCATGGCACTGCTGGAAGCAGAATTTCAGGCCAGTGTAGTACTATTTTGAGGAAATTTCTGTGTTGTTAAAATCATAGTATATAAACAGGCTGAGCTGAAAGAATTAACAGCTTAATATTGCCCCATGTGCTATTTAATTCAGCAAAATAAATCAGGAACTGGAATTCAACAAATCCTCAACACACAAATTGGAATATGAGAGGTGTATCTTTGTATTGAGGAGCTCACGATGAAATCAGAACAACCAATCTCCCTTTTAAATAGAAGCCCTGGGTTAGTTTTAAGAAAATAATAAGGAAGCAGTGTTTTCCTTCAAGATGTCCCAAAAGGAACCACATGGCTGATGCTGCATCCATTATCACTTGCCCTGCTAGACCATATCAAAAGATCAATTCCTGATTATCAGCGTGCAGACACTTAAAGAGCACAGAAGGCAGGCAGAACCTCACAGCAGAGCTTTTCACACAATTCATTTACATGGCTTTTCAATTCTTTCATTTCTTACACTCCTGATTGATTCCTCTAGGAATAAGCAGTCAGGGGACTTGAGCCTGTAAACCCTTTGTCTCAGGGGACGGCCAAGGATGTGACTGCTCCTATTCCTAAGCAAAATCATGGTTCTCAGTTCATGTAGAATTGTTCAGGGCACAGCCAAAGGCCAGGCAGATGCTTCACATGCTGGTGTCATTTCAACTGTTAAAAAACTCCAGTATAATCCAGAAGCAAAAATAAGAATAAAACTAGCATGGAATGCAAGGAAAACGGCACTGGAGAAGGCAAAATCTGCATTGTTGTGATTCCAGGGATTCTGACAGGGATCTCTCCTGAGAAAGCAGCAGCTCTTCAGGTATTTAACAAGAGATGATGACACGTGACAGACCGCACTGTATTCACGCAGGGATGGCTGTAAATAAGGAAAAGCCTCCACTAGAAGCAAACAGGTTCATGTGAAATGGCTTTTTAAAAGGTCTGAAACGAGGCAGATGTTCCTGATACAGAGGTTACACACTGCCCTGTGCACAGGACTGAGTTCACCCAATTTGCAATCCTGGCAGACCCACAGCACAAGCTCCAACACCCCTTTTCGGTGGATTGCTGTCAGGGCTGCATCCTTTACTCACCCATCTCCTGCTGAAATCTGTCATTAGTGGCTCTCATGTGGACACTCAAGGAAACAAATATTTGGGAATTGGAAATCAACCCGTGCCCTTTGTGCCCATGCTGTTGAGAGCAATTACAGCTCATTACAGAATCAAAGCCGGGTTATATAGGTCACCTCCTGCCTCTCCCAGAAACGGCCTGAGCCACTTCATTAGGGCCTGCTTACACTTCCAGGGCAGGAAGCAACTTTTCAGTTTTGAGTTTTGGAGATTCCAACCCCGGTGCTCTTACCATGAAGCCTTTGAAAGTCCTGTAGAAGGGGTCCAAGAGGAGGCTGGCCAGGGAGCAGACCTGGGCCGTGCGATCCCACCCGTCGGAGCAGTGCACCAGCACGCTGGCCTTCTCCTCCCTCACAGCCTGGGGAGGAGACACCACACACAACAGCTCAGCAGCTTTCAGAATTCAGTGCTATCCCTTCATCTCTAGTTACCTGAAACCCCGGAGGAGAAGTTGTCACTTCTCATCTGGACAGTGGAAATGCATCTTTCCATCACACCCAGAAACCCCCACTAGAACAAAATGCTGTGGCATGTCTTGCCAGCCACAGACTGGCAAGACAGAGACCCTGTGATCTCAAACACTCAGTCTTCTGAAGGGCCAAGAATTCTCAGTCTCCTCCTCTGAAGAAAAATGTGGTGTATGAGTAAAGAATTGGACACACAAAGATTGGAAACTTCAAGACAAAGTAGAAGGGCTGATCCCAACCTCCTCCCACATGGATGGTCCTCTTCCCCTTTTACCAGTGGCAGAAAAACACAATATAATTCTCATGCTGCTACGAGGGAGAATTTTAAGAGAGAATTTCTCTGACAGCTCTGGCCACCAATTTCCTGCACACCCTTTACTGCTCCTGAAGAGCCCTGTGCCTCAGGGATTTCTCTCCTCTTCCTGAGCTCTGCAGCAGTGAGGACTGTGCTGGATAATCCAAAGCGGTGTCCACATCACAGAAAACCAGGAGAAAATAAACCGGTCAAAACAATTCTTCAGTTAGAGCAGAGCAGGTGAATGAATAATGAGCACAGGGTTAGGTGTTGTTTGCACTACTGCACAGAAATGTTTTTATCTGATTTTATTGACATTCTGTGATTTTTGTGTGTTTCAGCTGAGTTCTAACAAAGCCTCAGGAACTGCCTGCTGCAGCAGAGCCCAAAGGACAACAGCCCAACATTGTCACAGCACAGAGGACAACACCCCAACATTGTCACAGCACAACATCCCAACATTCTGTCACAGCAGTGTCCAGAAGAAAGCCCAGCTGGATGACTGTCTTGGTTATTGAATCCAGGACCAGTTTTTCACTGGGTGGGTGTTTGGGAACTTCTGGGAGATAAGGAAGTTTTCCTGTCTCCACACCAATGACTCAGAGGTGAGAACTCCCCTCCAGGGACCCACCAGCACCTTCACACCCACCTCAGGGCTCATGTCTGCTCAGGGGCCACCAGGGAGGCCAAAAATATGCCAGGATTGACCTCCCAGAGTAAATCCCCCCTTGGGGAACTCCCCACCCTGGGGCAGGGACTGGGCGTTCCCAGCTGAGCCCAAGCACAGATGAGCTTGGGGTTTGGGGACTGGGACCACTGGTGGGATCCAGAGGAGGAGCAGAGCCTCCCCAGGACTGCACTGCCACTCTGCACCACACTGACCATCATCTTCACCAGCAGGTTCCTTCTTTCTGTCCACTCTGCCCTCAGGGGGCCCCCGTGGTGCTCAGCACAGGGGCTGGTGAGCCCCATCCTGCTCGTGCCCCACTGGGCTGGGCTGCACAGCTGGTTTGGGGGTCAAAGGGATTTTCCTTCTGTCTCAGTGCATTTATTGTGATCTTTTTATGAAACTGTTCTTCTGACTTGCAATCCCATTCCGAGCTGGATTCATTTCTCCTGCCCATTTAGCTCTAAACCAGCACAGGGACACACTTACCTCCTCCAGCTGCAAGCTCGGTTTGCAGAGCAGAGGCCAACCTGGCCAGCAGTGTTCTCCCACCTTCCCAGCCTTGGAGCAGCCCCAAAAGTCCATGTTTTTTAACTCCCCTGCAGGCTGGAGTGCAGTCTCACCTTGGCAAGAAAGACCCCTGCATCCATGACAGCCTTAATGTGCCGCAGCCACCCCGAGTTCTCCAGCCCGGTGAGGAAATCGCTCATGGAGGGGGATTTCATTTCACACACTGGGAACATGCACAAAGGAATTAGCTGGCACCCTGGGAACAGCATATCCTGCAGCTCCTCAACAGCCCTCCACAGCCTGCTATCCCAACAGCAACAACCTGTCTAAAGGACACAGAAACTATTGGTTGAATACCTCAAATTCATAACTAGAAATTGCTGGTTTGTGTGAGAACTTGAGGCTCTGAAATATCCTCCTCTTTCTCCTCTATTTTTAAATGGTAACTCATTATTTTCTTAGCTGAGCTTTTTCCAAGAAAGCAAGTGTTTAGTGATCTGTTACTTCAGTAGAAATCACCATCACACTCACATCTGCAACCATTCACGCACCATCACAAAGGCTTGAAGAGTTCTAATTTAGAGTGAGAGAAATAACGTGTCTAACCTTGAAGGCACCTCAGATGCTACAACCAAACCCAGCTCAGAAAATACTGACAGTAATACAGTTCAGTAACAGTCCATAAGCACCAGCAACTGAGATTTTTCCCCTGCTGGGGAAGAATATGGGAGCCTTCTGTGGTGCCTCTTCCTCCACCACAGAATAAATCTGCCAGGAACATGGATTGAGGGCTTATAGCTGTGAGCAGGCCTCATTTTTCTCCAAGGTCAGCACAGATTCTGCAGTGCCACTTGGCCAAGCAACTCAATGACTCAACTCTTTTGAAGCAAGATGACCACTCTGCTGGTCACCAAAATATTAAACTCCTATTTTGGATGACAGCACCTGAATGGCACCTTAGAAAAGGGGGCAGAGGCACCAAGCAGAAGGATTTGCAGCATCTCCCCTGCCCTGTTCCACAGTCTGTGGCAGCACAAGGATGGCAGCAGTGCTAGAAACCAGGGAGCAGAGCTTGCTGGTTTGGTCCAGGCTCTGCCATCACCTTTAACGGAGCTTCTCCAAAATTCCCTCAGTGAAACTATGGGCCTGACTCCCTCCTTGATCCCCAGTGGCTCAGGCAAGTATTTCTTCTGCCCTTTGCTTTGCATTCTTCCCAAAGATAACAAGGAGCTTAATTACCCAAGGTGCTCTGCATTTAAATATATTTATGTATTAAAATATTAAATCAATACATTTTAAGGTATAAAAGCCAAGTTTAGTCAAAAGGACTCAGAAAAAAATGACAGGTAAGAACAACGTATGTATGAGATTCAAGTCTCTGGAAGATCATACCAAAACTGTATTACAAATCAGAAATGCTGTTTAACACTGAAATACTCCAAACTCAACACAGCAAACCCCAAAAAGTATTTCCTAAGCAGCCTCTGTTAGTTTTCCTTCAATACCTCATGGAGGAACCATGAGACTTAGTTGTAAAATGTAGCACTTCTTAGCCTTTTTGTTGTAACCTGCCACATTAAAATTGCTATTTCTGAACCACTGCAAAACTAAGCACAAGGAGAACTAAACCATCCAGGAGGAAAGCATTTCAACTGCACTGATCCTTCCAGCCACTCCCACGGAGCAACCCAAGCCAGGCACTGACTTTGCCTCCCCTGTGCACACAGGATTGGGATACTGCAGAGGCCAAGGGGGCAGCAGAGGCCACTGCCAGGGGCCAGACCCACCTTCCAGGAGTTTCTGCAGGCTGCTCCTCATCACGTGGATGTTTTCTATGCCGATGAATTTGAAGCGGATGTTCTCGTAGTTATCCTCGTTCTCATAGCCCTTCCCAGCAGCTCGGTTGGCCATGGCATTTAACTGGCAGAGTCAAGGCAACAGCACACAAAAGGAAGAGAAAAATCACAGGCCACAGAAGGACTTCAGGCTGTTTGGCAAGTGCTTCTTGCTTTTTAAAAACCTCCCAGAGAATGGACTGAGCAAAGCTGCTCCTGAGCTGCACTTCCCCACCTCCCAGACATCAATTCCAGCCCTTTCACTACAATTACACCACTGTCTCCAGTCCATTACTCATTTGCAGAGGCTCATTAAGACCCTGGATAGAATTTCTTAGGGTAGCATCAAACCCCAATCTGTGCTGTCATCAAAGCAGGCAGACACAGCGAGCCTGCCCTAACTCTGCGGCTACCTAAGAAAATTCAGAGAGAAGCAAATGAAAGCAAAACTAGGAAAGCCATTTTTCCGAGTAACATACATACATGGTGGGATAGAAATAGTAAGAGAATTCCAAAGCTTTTCACAGACATACATGCACAGATGAAATAAAGCCACCTGAGGGAAACATAGAAATATTCAAGTTGAGCAGAAAGAACACAGCAACCAACTGCAACTGCAGAAAAGAAGTAGAAAAGAAGCCAGTTGCCCTAACAATTCCCCCAAAACAGTTCAAGAGCCACAGGAAATCTTTCGTGGGGACAGAAAACAGAGCAGTTCCACCTCCTCCCATATTAATGTGGGCAGAGGAGAGAAGGAAAAGTCAGGTATGGTATAGACATGTTTGGAACTATTAAGTAACCCCAGTGCTCCAGTTCTAGCATTCAAAGTAAGACATGTTGGGTTAGAAAGGAGAAATATCACCAACTACAAATTCTCCCCCTTTCACCAAATACTTTAGCACAAAACTGCCATCAAAGATGGATTTCAGTGGAGCATCTTTGACACTGGAAGTTGTCTGCACCAAAAGAACATGCAGTGGCTGCTAGAAACAGATCTGTAATTAGAGAATAGGTGATCTCTAGGAAATGTCACCGTAGAAAAAGGCAAAAATCCTACTGGAACAGCAGGTGAAATATTCCCCAATTTCCCCGAAAGACCTTTTCCTTCTTGTCCTTGTCAGAGCTTTAACTAAATGTGCAGCTTCCATAAAATAACTGCAATATCTGAACAGTGAAGCAGGTTCTCAGAAAGCTCAATTAAAAAAACCAAAACAATCAAAGTGCTTTTAAATCTTTGCATTTAAATAACTGTGTGCTTTGAAAATCCATGTGTTCCAATTTGCTTACACCAACACTCCTGTGTTTACAGGAGAATCACTTGAATTGGTTTATAAATTCAGTTCTTTGAGGTGACAGCCATGAGATATTTAACTGTGTATTTTAGCAATATTCTCTTAAACCCCTCAGCTCTGAAGTTCTAGCCCCAAACAGGGGCTGTGGACCAGAAGAGCTGAATTGCATTAAACTCCAAGCTGCACATCATGAGAACATGGGTGTTCCTTCTTTAAAAGGCCAAGAAATGGAGGCGTTGCTTTCCTCAGCTGTTGTCAGACTCCACACAGCCTCACCTCCTCCCAGGGCTGCCAATTAAAGCACTCCAGCCCCGTGGAACTGAATCCTGAAGCTCCTTCCCAACTCTCTGTCCCAGCCAGGTTCCCAACTGCCAGTGGCATCACCCTGGGCACAAACCTCAACCCAGGACACTCCAGGAGTGCAAGATCCTCAACAGCACTCAACCCTCCAGTTACACATCCCAACCCAGGTGATCCTCCACAGCCTAGAAAGCACTGGCAGAGCTCTGCCAGAACGAACTGGAACCAGCTTTACCAATCAGACACAAGGTTTAGCAGGACCCCCCAAACCCCAGGAAGGTACCTTTGGCCTGGTGTCTACAACATACATGAAGGGGCTCCCAGGGTTGGCCTCTCGGATGGCCTGGAGCATCTGCTCGTCCTCCAGGCAGCGCGCACTGAACCCAGCCAGGGGCTGGCTGCAACGGCACAGGGCAGCCTGCAACACATATGGGGTCAGCCCCACAGCCATGGCACCCCACAGGCCCCCAACAGCCCACAGGCACAGCCACGGGGCCAGCTGTGCCCCCCCTCACCGAGAAGCTGCTGCCTGAGGGGACACACACAGGGTTGTGTGCCAGAGAGAGACGTTTGGGAAGTGTCACCAAGGAGCAAGGCCAAAGAGCTCCACAGTGGGCTCTGCAGGATGGGCACTAGCCCAGATGTTAGTCCAGAATCCCAGAAGGGTTTGGGGCGAAGGGACTTCAAAGATCATCTTGCTCCACCCCCTAAGCGGCCTGTTCCACCTTCCACCAGCCCAGGTTGCCCCAAGCCACGTCCAACCTGGCCTTGGACACTTCCAGGGATCCAAGGGCAGCCACAGCTTTTCTGGGCAACCTGTGCCAGGGCCTGCTCACCCTCACAGCCAACAATTCCTTCCCATCTAACCCTGCTCTCTGGCAGCTTTAAACCATTCCCCCCTGGTCCTGTCACTATGTGCCCATATTAAAAAATCCCTGTCCCTCCTTTTCATAAGGCCCCTTAAGGGCACTGGAAGGCCACAATTTTTCATGTTTTCTTCTTGGTTCCTATTTCCAAACCATTCTTTTCCACAACTTCTCAGTTGTTACTGTGCCACACTCAGAGCTGCACTGAGGATGCTTTAAGGAATTGTCACTGGCTGCCAGCACAACTCCAAGTAGTGGCCAGGTCAAGGCACACTTCCTCAGGAAAACAACCATTTGGCTGTGACAGCATTTTCCTCACATCAGCATCTAAAACACTGCTGAGGCAGCAAAGATAAAAATTCACATTCTAGTCTTCAGTGGAAAAAAAAAATGAAATCTCCACTTATTCTGAGCTACTGGGGATTTATTTCAGGGCGGTTCCTCCTCCTCAATACTAATAAAATCTAGCTGAGTCAACATGTCACTCGGTAAAACATTACTCAATATAGCTAAACAGGACATTTAAAAATCAACCCCACATCAGAAGGAAGTGTTGAGACTTGATTTTTAAAAACATTCCCAACAGGAAGCTTGGAAAGTTTGGGCTTTTTGCACAGCTCTGGCTGTACCCCAAGTGTTCGCCTTTAGCTTATTCTGCCATTCAGAATGAACCAATATCAAAGCCATTAAGAGTAGCCCAGTTCTCAAATGTCTCAAATCTAATAATTATCTCATTATTTCCTGTCACTAGAAGGGAACTGGAGAAAAAGGGGAACTCCCACTGCCCCACCAAGGCAGCACTAACATTGTTTTCCTTATACAAGTAGGAAAGCACTGGAATCCGCCCTCTGCTTCTGAACCTTGAACTTCCCATCACCACTGCCTTGGTGGCAGCTCGAGGCACCACGATCTCAGGAGGGTATGTGCTGCAGACCTAAGGGAGAAGAGAGAAAAAACCCACAGATCACCAAGGAGGAACTCAAAAGTCAGGAAAAATTCATCTTGAGCTCACAGGGTTATGATTTATTTAGAGAAACGATACCACAATAGGTGAAAAATGAAACAATGAGGTGAAGGAAAGAATTTTGAAACTGAACCTAAAAAATGGATTGCACTGTACACAACACACTCGAGGTTCTTTATATTATAAATTTTATGGAAGTTTCTGATTTAGAATCACAGAAGGGTTTGGCTTGGGAGAGACCTTGAAGGTCATCTTGTCCCAACCCCTGCCATGGGCAGGGACACCCTCCACCAGCCCAGGTTGCTCCAAGCCCCACCCAACCTGGCCTTGGACACTCCCAGGGATGGGGCAGCCACAGCTTCTCTGCCCAACCTGTGCCAGGGCCCCCCACCCTCACAGGGAACAATCCCTTTTCACAAAAAGAGAAACTAAGAACAACTATATTTAAAAACTTCCCTCTGTATCTTATTCTTGAGAGGAGCCACCAGCAATCAGGAAGCCCACTAAGAGACCAGCTTTATCCCTGCTCCTCAAACCAGCACAGACTTTCCAGCATGGACTTCACAGATAAGGTCGTCTCCAGGCCTGGCTTTACATTTGGCTTGACAGTTTTAACACATGGTCGGAAACCCCGAGGAAATTCTAAAGCACTGGCACTTAAGAGTTACACACCAGCAAGTGAAGCCTCAGAGTGATTAATGACTTGAGCTGCCCACATTCAGATGCCCTAATCAGGTACTGCAAACAGCAGCTCTCACATCAGATCTCAGCTGAGGCAACCAAAGACACAGTCAGGTAAAATTAGCTGTCACTGCTGACAGCACAGGCTTGTATTTCTTCAACCCAAAGTGTAACAGCAAAGAAAGCTGCCAGGGGAAGAGAGTGGGGAGCCAGGGAAGGGATTCAGGACGGAATATGTTGGATTCTTCGTTGGAGCTTTTTGACAGCCAGGTCTGACTGTACCACCACATCAGAGGAAATAAAAAGGAAAATAATGTGGAACAGGATTTTGAACAAGCTTGCTGACAAATGCTGTTGTTTAACGCTGTTTAGATCCAAGCTGCCCTTTCAGGGAAAATAACAGCAGCAGCCAGTTAGGACTGAAATGACAGACAGCATTTATATAGCAGAAGATCCAAGCAAGCAAAAGCAGGTCTGTTTTCTGTTGCTGTTTTCCCTTCCTCCCTCACCTTGTCCCTCTCCACTCTGCCTCACTCCCCACCAAGCCAAACCACTGCATTCATTTCTCTCCTGCACATCTGTAACCACTCAGGTGGGACAGGCATTAGAAATACCAAAAGCAACCAAGGGTAGGTACTTCAGCCTTTTCCTAACAGATGGTTCGACATTTCTCCAGCAAAACAATCCTCTGGTCCCTTGCCAGGGGGATCAAAGCAAACCAAGGTGACTCTGCAATTCCTCTGTAGCATCATTATCTGTAACCTCACATCAAGATGCTGCTGCTTAAAACCAAGAGAGTCCATTCCTCCCCAGAGGACTGTTCTGTGTCCTCCATGACAAGGAGATGCTGCATTAAATGGCTGCTTGGGGCAGGAATTACCTCGTAGTCCTTGTTAACATCCGTGATCTCCCAGCAGTTGTTGGGAATTCCCATGCGCTGGAAATCCAGTTTCAAATCAATGAGTTTCCACCCCATCTCCCGGCTCTCTTTAGACATCTTAGGGTTGTAAGAGAAAGCATAAAGTTCTTCAGGTTTCACTGGGGAGAAGGGAGGAAAAAAATAACTAGCTAGAGATGCAAACACATGCAGAGAGGCCAGCCCTTCAGGAAATCAACAACTCAGCCATCAGAGAAGAGTATTTGAGACACTTCAGACTTTTCAATCTCATATTTGCAGGTTTTTGGTTGGGGTAATACTGAGTGCTGACAATTTCTCATGAAATCCTCACGAATTTCCAGCACTCAGTTCCTACATGCAGGGAGATAATTCTAAAAAATGTTTTCACCTCACTGCAAGTCTGAAGCAGTAACTGTTCCTGGACAAAAGAGATTCCCTCTGAATTCCCTGAAATGGGCATGTTAAATGGGATTCATGTCCTAAGCATTAACCCACACATGAAAACATACACTAAAACATCTATTTTCAGCTCTTGCACACCTGTAAGTTCATCATTCAGCAGCAAGTTCTAAACCTGGCAACCTTGAGAGATGTCTGGAATATGACCTTCAGCCCAACAAAGGCCTCAGGTTGGGTCTGAAAATTGGCCATTCGCCATCCCAATCTCCTTCCCTTTCTCCATAAAATGCAAATCCAGCCAATAACTCATCCAGCTGCTCCTGAGACAGCAAGTGCTCCAGAGACAGAGGAAAATCTCCCAGAAGCTGATAAAGCACCTGGTTACTGCGCAGGTGACCCCCAGCTGCCCATCCCACGTGTGCAAATCATCACTCTGACAAAAAAGCCATGAAGGGAACACACAGACATTTTCAACAGAAACCAGAGCACTATTAAAATCATCAGGTGGAAGAAAAGAAAGAGCTACGGCAGTTACACTAATAACGACAGGACAAAAGAAACTGCTGTAATGACCTGCAGTGACACCTCCCAAACTTCAAGTCTCTAATTTTCAAAACTCAAAGAACAGGGACAGCTTTTAAATGGAACACCAGAAATTTGCCAGATGCAGCATTAGAGTTAGAACTTCAGAATTAAGGAAACTCCAAAGAGCACAAGGGGGATGCTGTGAATAGGCATCAGCCTTAATGTCAATTAAAAAAAAAAAAATTAAAACTCAGCAAAACCCATGTCTCCTACAGGATTTTTCACCCAGGCCTGTGTGAAAGGCAGCAAGAAGTTGCCTGGTGGCACCAATTCCCCTCCCTCAGGTTAGTGACACAATTCCCAATTGCAATGACAAAGGACATCCTTGCAATAACAACACAACTCCAAATACAAGGGTCACTGAAGTAGCACCCCAAAAACAAAGGCAGAAGCCGGGCAGGAACTCAGTGGAATGCTGTCCTGCAAGAAGAACAAGGAGCCTGAAGATTCATCTATGATGGAACAAAAAGCTGGAGCCAGAAGAGACCACAGGCTTTTGAGGACGTTTTGCTCCCACTCTTTCAGAGTGACTCCACATCAGGGCAGCCTGGGTGAAGCACAGGGTGTCCCAGCTGAACAGTACAGAGCAGCTTGAAGGTGCTGCTGGAAACCCACCAAAGATGCCAACAGTGAAGGCTTCATTTCAGGGATTCTGGAATCCTGTGAAGGGTTGGCTCAGCTGGAGGGTAGAACTGCACACAGCCAGGTCACAGCAGTGACTGACAATGGCCAGGGATGGGATGGACACTCAGTGGGGGGTGCCAGGAGAAAACAGCCTGGGACAGACTCAGTCAGACAAATCAACCTCGCCTGGGTTTCCAGAAGATCCTCCTGGGACACCACCTCATTCCCACTGCCACAGAATCATGGAATGGCCTAGACTGGAAGGGACCTTAAAGATCATCCATCCCACTCTGTGCCATGGCCAGGGACACCTTCCACTAGTCCCGGTTGCTCCAAGCCCCATCCAACCTGGCCTTGGACACTTCCAGGGCTGGGGCAGCCACAGCTTCTCTGCCCAACCTGTGCCAGGGCCTCCCCATCCTCCTAGCCAGGAATTCCTTCCCAATATCCCACCTAACCCTGCCCTCTGGCAGTGGGAAGCCATTTCCCCTGTCCTGCCCCTCCAGGCCCTTGTAAATAGTCTCTCTCCATCTTTCCTGTAGGCTGTGTTTCATCTGGAAGCAACTGCCCTCCTCTCCACCACCCCAAGCCCACCCATCATCTCCGGCAGGAGAAGCTGACTCGACTTCCACATCCTCCCCCTCCTGCACTGACACCCCCACCCCAACCCGGGCCAGGCACAGCTTTTCCCAGGGCTCAGCCCAGCATTCCAGCTTCGGGAGCTGCCCCAATTCCCAGAGGACACTGCCAGGCCCAGTACCTGGCTGGGAGAGCTTGAGCAGGGAGGTGAACACGTCGTGGCACTCGCGCTCCTGCCCCAGGACGAAGTGGGCCACGTGGAAGTTCTTGCAGTGGATGAGCAGGGGGTACCCGGCTGTGGTCAGGGGCAGCTTCTCCACACTGGCAATGTGGTGGTGCAGGATCTGGGACAATGGCAAAGAAATAACAGAGTTCACTGAGGAGGCCACGAGAGGTACGGGCAGGAACAAAGGTCCTGAAAGGCAGTTGGTATTTCTGCTTCCTGCAGCAGAAAATGAGCTGACTTGTGATTATTTTATCCCAGACCTCACCCAAAGGCCAGGGAACTAAAGCAGGACTGCAAAAACACAGATGCACATTAATTACTTGCAAAGCTTGATTAGCAGCTCAGTTTACCTGGTGCACCTTGCTTTCCCTCCACCCTCACATGCAATATATTGTGGCATTCCCACTTTGCTTTAGAATTAAAATAGGCTTGTTTCAGTGTTAATTCTGCACTTCCCAAAGCTGTAAGTTGAGGTTTGGTGGCTTGGTACGTTGAGTCTGAGAGAGGAAACTACACAAGATTTTTATATTCCTTGAACAGAAACTCATTCCATGAGTGGACTCTGTCAAGTCACATCACCAGTGTGCTCATTTCCTTCCAAACCAGCTGTTTCTATTTGAGTATTTGGTTTTAAAGTACTATGAATGACCAGTACAGCTCTAGAATTCCCAAAGCTGTTCATTCTGGATATAAGAGCAGGTAGTGACAGCACAAGATGGGGGGACATGGGGGAATGGCTTCCCACTGCCAAAGGGCAGGGTTAGATGGAATATTGGGGAGGAATTCCAAGCTGTGAGGATGGGCAAGCCCTGGCACACGTTGGGCAGAGAAGCTGTGGCTGCCCCTGGATCCCTGAAATGGTCCAAGGCCAGGTTGAACAGGGCTTGGAGCACTCTGGGCTGGCGGAGGGTGCCCCTGCCCGTGGCAGGGGGTGATCTTTAAGGTCCCTTCCAACCCAAACCATTCTGTGATCTAAAGTGACTTTTATGTGGAGTTTGCACAGCCCCAGACACCACACCATACCCATGTCTCCTTCCTGACTTCAGCAGAGGCCTCCACATAGATCAGGTGGGTGGCCGTCAGGTACAAGGTCCCATTTGCCGCCTTCCTGTTCGTGTAGCGATCCAGCAGCTTCACATTCTCAACCTAGAGCAGAAAAAGAGGGAAAATCCCAGAATCTCTGAGGTTGGAAAAGCCCACCCAGCCCATCGAGTCCAACCTGTGGCTGACCCCCACCTCGTCACCCAGTGCCACGTCCAGTTGTTCCTTGGACACCTGCAGGGATGGGGACTCCAAACCTCCCCAGGCAGCCCCTCCCAATGCCTGAGCACCCTTCCCATGGAAAATTCCTCCTGATGCCCAGCTTTGATCGAGGAATCACCTTAAGCACCTGCTGAACCCCAGCATCCAACTTCTAATACACAACTCAGGAAGTAAACCAGGCAAATACACGAATTTAAGCCTGCCCTGCAACACCAACTCATCTTTGTGCTCTAAACTCAAATGATTTCTCCCTGAACTAAGGCCCAGAAGGTTCAGCAGACCACAGCCAGGGCTCAGCAGCAGAGTGAGGGCAGGAGCACAGGCTGTGGGGCCGAGATGGTCCCAGTCTGTTCCCGTGCCAGGCTGACAAACAACAAGAGCTGCAAAGGAAGGGCCTGTCTGTGATCCCACAGGAACAGCCCTACTTCCAGCTGCTCATTCCCAGTGAAAACTCATCAGGATGCACTCCCTGCACCTCACTGCTTGGCCTGTAAGTGCATTTCATAAACCACACCGAGCTAACTAACAAACAGCTTCAAAGAGCATTGGCACAGACGTAATAAAGCATTTTACAATATTGAATCAATCTTCTCCTGGCCTGTCTGCCTCTCCATGAACCCAGACAGAGCTTTGTTTTCAGGGTTAAGCAAAAATCACAGGGAAAAGTAATGGGATGGATAACAAAAACATGTGTTTTCCCAGCAAATGATAGATTAGTTCTGGGGATTGAAAGCGTGAGTTTTTTTACACTGATCGAAGTCAAGGGCAATGTCAGCAAAGAAACTTGCAGAGGTCTGGCCTGAATGTCTCTTCACATGCCCCACTTCCCCGCCAATATAACTATTATATCTAATATTCCCCTTCCTAGGGGCGCTGGAGACAAGCAGGGCCACCAAAGCACTGGGGCAGAGAACAGCATAAGGAGCATCCCCAACTCCAAAATCCTGGAGAATAACCCCAAAACCACATCCCCCTTCACGGTAGCAAAATGTCAACATCACATTAGGAGCTGGAGAAAACGCAATTTGTTTTCTTAGCTGTCTGAGCACGGCACCCGCCAGGGTATTAAAACTGCTGTAAAAGACCACCCCAGCTCTGGAATTCCTAAAGCTGTTCATTTTGGATACAAGAGCAGGTAGGGACGGGACCAGATCCTCCTCTGGAACCCAGTCCTGGGACCCCCTCCTGGAGCTCCCCAGGGATGCTCCTGGGACCCACTCCTGGAACCCCTGGGATGCTTCTGGGACCCCTTCCTGGAACCTCTGGGATGCTCCTGGGACCCCTTCCTGGAACCCCTGGGATGCTTCTGGGACCCCTTCCTGGAACCTCTGGGATGCTCCTGGGACCCCTTCCTGGAACCCCTGGGATGCTTCTGGGACCCATTCCT